>JAUEJI010607851.1:0-12459 GCA_032275285.1 Desmognathus perlapsus
CCCGTAGTGGGGTAGAGCACAAACTCTTTCAACCCCGGCACAAGCTCCAGTCCATGGGTGCGTCCATGTTTGACGTGTTTGCCCCCCATCTCTGGAACGACCTGCCCGTGTCTATCTGAAGTATCCCTTCGCTAGACTCAATTAAACGAGCCGTGAATACCCTATACTTTGCCTAGGCCCCGCACTCTGTGCTCCTGGTATCTGTTCGGGCTTTCCAGCTCATCATGTTCTGTTCTGTCACTCACACCAATCCGCTGTCACTCACACCAATCCACTGCCACCCCTCCACTGCCACCCCTCCACTGCCACTCTGATCTTTCCACTGCCACTCGCACCCTTCCAGTGCCACTCGCACCTTTCCAGTGCCACTCGCACCTTTCCAATGCCACTTGCACCTTTCCAGTGCGCCACTCGCACCTTTCCAGTGCGCCACTCGCACCTTTCCAGTGCCACTCGCACCTTTCCAGTGCCAGTCACACCTTTCCAGTGCCACTTGCACCCTTCCACTGCCACTCACACCCTTCCACTGCCACTCGCACCCTTCTACTGCCACCCGTACCCTTCCACTGCCACCCGTACCCTTCCACTGCCACCCGCGCCCTTCCACTGCCACCCGCGCCCTTCCACTGCCACTCACACCCCTCAATTGTCCTTCATACCCCTCCACTGCCATACGCACCCCTCCACTGCTACTCGTACCTTTCCCCTCCACTATCACAAACAAAAGGGAGTAATGCCTACAAAACCTACATAGGAAAGAAAAACTGTGAGCAGTTACATGCAAAAAAGTTCCATTGTAGTGTATGAAAAATGGACTCCAATATGCATATGCATGCAGTAAAAGATTTCTGGGCAGGAGTGTCGCATTAAATATAATACGAATAGGTTTTAGGAAGACTCCACATAATGAGTCATTTAACAAGGATAATCTCACTTGTGGTTTGTATTTTGATCAAGGTATTAAGAAAACAAAAGTTGTGTTTCACATGTGTTGATATATCAGGCACCAGTTGAGTTATCAACAGTAGGGTATATACAGCGCACACAGCCATCTCTTGCAAAGTAAATCTAGTTGCAAATAACGTACCGATTGCTTGTTTTTTCTGATGATATCGATCCCCGAATTGGTTCAAGGCAACACAGGGTCAACCTTGTTGTTGTTGATTGTGTTTCACATGTGAACCCTACACAAATGCAGAACCACCAATGAATAAACAGCAAACCTGCAGGGTATGCTAAACGCACACCAAGCATTAGGGTTTTGCAGACATACCCTCCCCGCAAAGAAACGTGGCTACTGCCTTCTCTTACCCCACAGCCCTTGGTAGCTTGGGCTGGACCCCCTCCCTCCCTTTTTGGCTTACACCTTGTCTTCCCTCTGCTCCCCTCCCCTTCCCCCCGGGTTTTCATACCTTTTTCTCTACTCCTTTGTCTCGGTAGTAGATCTGGTCACCTGGCGCTCATGTTGTATTCAGCCAACGTACACTCTTTACAACACATAGAGGCAATGTTGCTCAGCCTAGTTATAGTGGCTGAGACTTTTTCTCAAGATAATATATAGTGGCTGAGACTTTTTTCTGAAGATAATATGAAGGTACACTGCGGGCACAAATGTGATTTGCCTCATATCGCTGTAGATATTGCTGACCGGGTGCTCCTCTTGATTTTTAATGGAAACGCTTTCTTCTTTTGTATCAACAACCCTGCCTCTCAATAGACACAGTTGATATTCTCTTAAGGTAAGTCATATGATGATATGATGTATTGGCATATGTGGGGTGCCCTCAGCAGTGTGACGTCACTAAGTGCCCTGTAATAACCCCTAGTAAACACGCATTGGCCAATACCATTAGTATCCTGCATGTGAGAATGTGATGATAGGTGAGACATGAGTGGGTGGATTGGAATGGTGAAGTGAAATATGGATGGGTGGGTGAGTTGTAGAAGGTAGGTATTTTGTTGGTGGGTCCGGTGTGCAGGTGAGATACTGGGTGAGTGGGGTGAACAGACGAGCTACTGATTGGGTGGGTGGGGTGTACCTGTGAGGTACTGGGTGGGTGGGGTTTACAACCAAAGTACTAGGGTGGGTGATTCGTGCATGCAAGGGAGGATCTGAGTGCGTGGCAGAGAATGGCCTAGGTGGGAGAGGGGGAGCACAGGACAAGAAGATGGCATCTTGTGGCAGGCCAGCACAGGATAAAGGGTGACATCTTGGGGAGGAGGGGGCAACACAGGTCAAAGGGTGACATTGTGGGACAATGAGAAGGGCAGTATAGGGCAGAGGGTAAAATTGTACTATTTTGTAAATTAAACTGTTACTCCATAGTAGTAACATTGTTTCATTGTCGACATGGTTTCTTCCACTGTACAGGAAATGAAGCAGAAAAGAGTAAGTCCAATTGAAGATGCCCTTTTTCATGTAAAGGAGGCGAAAGATAAAAGTATGTTTACAAAAATCTACATTGATGATTATAAAGGTAAGTACAATAATTTTTATATTCTTTTTTAAATATTGTCTTTACTGTATATTTTCTTCTTAATATATTATCACAAGTGATGCCATATGGCAGAAATCTGAATATGTGACTTCTAGAGGGTCTTGGCCATTTTTAAACCTATTAGGGTGTAGGTTAAGCAATTTGTAGAGAATTTGAAGTAAAATAAAGATTTTCCCTATTGCATTTTTTGTGTCTAAAAGGTTATGGAGTAATAGCAGAAGAAAACATTCCTCGTGGGACTTTCCTGTTAGAATATAAAGGGGAACATATATCAGCAGAAGAAGGTGAAAAAAGACATAAAGAATATAATGGAGCTGGATCCCAGTTTTTGTACTTCTATAGCTTCAAGCAGACAAGGTTATGGTAAGTTTTATATTGATCTAATGACTGAAGACAATTGTAAATGACCAATGAAATATCTGTATTTTGGAGTGAAGAGAGTTTCTAGTAAATAAGCGTGCATTACAAAACAATTGCCTTTCATGTAAGACTAGAATCCCTCTCCCCCACCAGCGAGCAGCCCACCCACTTTTATAGCCCTGGGGATTGGCTGCTAGTGCCCCACTTCCTGCCTCTATCGACCCGACCTGCATCTTCCTTTGACCATAAACCCTGTGTCTGCTGGTCCACCAGATGGACTCCCCATCCCATCAGGGAGGCCTTTGTTATGTATGAAAGTGTGCTGCAGGGGATGTTGCAAGAATGGAAACCCCTTGTGCCAGTTGTCTGGGCCCATCAATCACTGCAGAGAGTCTGTCACCTTCAATCAACATTTAAATTATGGAGGTTGAGTTGTAGGTAAGCCATTAATTGTATAATGCAAATAGGCAAGTTATTCCAAGTTTTTCTTGAGGCACAGGCAAATGATTAGTCTCTGATACTGCTAGAAAGGCTTCTAAAACCAGTCTTTAACATTCATTTTCATTTATTTTTTTGTAGCATTGATGCCAGTAAGGGTATGCATTTGGCCAAATTTGTAAATGATGAACACAGATCTCCAAATGGAAAAATGAAACTTGTAAGTATGTTTGCGTTGTAATCATTTTAATTTCCTGAAAGTGCTTCTCAAGATCGTGTTCTCCATTGCCAACTATTGTTCATAAATAAAATAGAAATAGAAATTTTGCTTAACGGTCACAGAGAACCATTCATAGCTTCACAGGGAAAACTATTTAAAATCTGGAGGTCTCATAGAATTTGTCAATAGTTAGGTGAAGCAGCCACAACAAGCATAAGGCTATGTCTAGGACATGAATTGGGTTTGGTACTGCCCCTGAAAGCCACTATAGAGAGCATTGGGGGCGATACAAACCTCATGACATGTGAGTTTATTTGTGCTCTGTCATTAAGGAGTCTGGCTGCTTCATGTTAGAATCTGTTATTTATGCCCGAAGCCATATACTGGTATATGGTATCTTGACCTATCACAGTGCAGCTGCTCTAAAGCACACTGACCTTGTGCCCCGATGTCTTTATTGTTTCTACTAATGTAGCAGTTTCAATTTGACGAGGGTTTTTGAGCTTTATGATTTGGGATTTATTCTGGCCTGATTTTGCTTCTAGTGCACCGGAATGACAGTTTATAGATTGAGAATTGTTTGGCTGTGCCTGCCCATATAGATTCATGGAATTCTCATTTATTTGACAGGTTGAAGATGAAAACCTAAAGCCTCATCTTTGCCTCTTTGCTATTGAAGATATTAAACCTGGAGATGAAATATGTTATGATTATGGAGACCCAAGCAGTCCATGGCGAAAGGTAAGTAATTTTTACTTTTAAATTTAACAATCACTTGCAATATCTCATTTGATAGTTGGTCTTGCATATTTGCAAATATAAGCAGAACCAGTTTGTGTAGCCCATTAAGAGCAAACGTTTAAAAAATGCACTCTGTAGTTCTGCTGGGATGTGCTGTATGCCGACATAGAAATAGACATGTAGTCCTCATCTGGTCTCTGGGAGACACTGCCAGTATCTGCTACACCACATTACTTTATTTTCTTGACTGTTTTTGTACTTTAATATTTCACACAAAAACTATCAATAGTAAATAATTCCTTGTCTATAGCACTCTGCTGGATTGCAACAATGTATAGAATAACAATTAAACCAGAGCCTTACATTTACATTTATTTGCTTCTAACACGCTAGAAGCCTGCAGACATCAAAGCACATATTGTTTGCATAATTAGCAAAACTGAAATTGAGTCTCTCTAGTAGATCAAATAGCAGATAAATAGTTACATTTGTAGTTAAAACATCATTCACAGGGTGTCAAAAAATCTAAACTATGGTAAATTGTAACACCAGGGATCTGCAATCTTTTGCTAATAAATGAGTACTATGATTGTGAAAATACTGTGTAATTGAGACAGGTAACTAATATTACTTTCTAATCAAAAGATCTCATCAGAAGAAAGAAGGAAAGAAATGCCATGTTCAATAGAATCACATGCTGCTACCAAGGACCCTGCCATCACCAGCAACTGTCCTGTATCTGGTCAAGGTCCTACTGAGACAAATGAGGAACCAGCCTCAAGGACTGATCAGCCTCAAGATGTTTTGGCATGGGATGATTCTGATCGTACCAGACTGTGCCCGGTGAGTCTGGTACTCAAACCTGTTTTGCATGGTGGACAAAAACATATAATCAGGTGGCCCATCCACATGTATGCTGCCATGAGGACAAGCCACTTGTATTTGGAGGGGCATAGCAGCATTTAAGGCTGCCCTTCTCTAAATCCATGCTAATATAACTAATTGCTTAGAGCTTGAAACAAGGAATGTCTATTCAACTACCTTCATCCTAATATGTTAATTCTTTTTTTTCCCTTTTAGATGCTGGTGGATTCAAGTGAGTCTGAGTCAGATCATACCCTTAGCTCTGGCTCTGAATATCGTGCAACTGATGACGATAACCTGGATAGTAGCGATTATGAAGACACTACCTTTAGAGCAAAAAAAAGAAAACTCACCAAGAGCACACATAATCAAACAATTGTAAAGCAAATATCATCGAATGCAAGACCAAGAACCCCCAAGCAAGGTGTAAATGCTAGAGCCTCACTCCAAAAGGAATGCATAGTCTCAAATGAGAACATTAACTTGACTCCAGAAATTATCCCAAAGAAAACCACTGAGGAATCCCCAAAATTTGAATATTTGAATGCTGTAAAGACAAAAATATTTGTAAACCCAACTTCAAAAAAAAATAGTGGCAAAAGAAATTGGGACAAAAAACACTGTTGCTTATATTGCCAAAAACTGATTTCAAAGCTTGGGAGACATTTAGAAAATTGTCACATTAATGAACTAGAAGTGGCACATGCTTACAGTTTTCCAAAAAAATCAAAGCAAAGAATATCACTGATTAGAGAAATTGGAAAAAAGGGAAATTTTAAACACAACTATGAGGTAATACAAGAAGGAAATGGGGAGCTTGTGGTTTGTAGGAGGCCATCAAACAAAACTGTACAGTCACCAACAAATTATGTTCCCTGCTCTATGTGCATGGGGTACTACTTAAAAAAAGACTTGTGGAGGCATAAGCAGAATTGTCGAAAGGATCCTGCAAAGGAGTCTAATAAAAAAGAAAGCTATCATTCAAACAGTAAACATCTTCTTCCAGTCCCAAAAAACATTTCAGAAAATTTAAAAAAAACCTTTACAACAATGGCCTTTGACAGTATATCCTTGCTCATTCGCAATGACCCATTAATCTTGCAGTTGGGGGAACATTTTTCTTTAAAAACTGGGCACATACCTCAATGCCATAACTATGTAGCACAGAAAATGAGAGAAGTAGGCAGGCTGGTGCAAACAGCAGCTTCTATGTACCCTGAAATGACATCCTGCTCCAATATGATCAGTCCATTAAACTTTGAGAAGGTTATTGCAGCAGTCCTTAAATGCACTGGATTTGATGAACATACCCATGAGTTCAAATCTCCAAGTTTTGCTTTAAAGCTTGGTCACTCCCTGCAGAAGCTTTCAGACATTCAATTTGCAAATGCAATAAAGATGGAGGATTCCATCAGAAAAAAGGAAATAGAGAATTTCAAAACTCTATTGACATTGGAATGGAGCGGCAGAGTGTCTACACACGCCTTACGTCAGATGAACAATAAAAGATCTAAGAAGCCTCAAGCAATACCCTTGACCCAAGATATTGTGAAGCTTCACAATCATATTCAAAAGATTGACAAGCAAGTCAAAGTAGACGTTTCAAAATATGGAATTACATTGAATACTTGGAAAGTGCTTTCAAAGGTAACCTTGTGCGAAGTTTTAGTTTTCAACCGACGAAGGCAAGGGGAAGTTCACAAACTTACGATAGAAAACTACCAAACCGCCAGAACCCAAGTTCAGGACGAAATTTTGCAAGCGCTTACAGAAACAGAAAAAATTGCTGCCAATCGCTTGACTCTGATTAAAACCCGTGGAAAAAGAGATAGAATGGTACCTATACTTTTAACTGCAAGTATGCAGAAGTCTATTGATTTATTAATTGAAACCCGGGGCGAAGTTGGAGTGAATGCTGAAAACCCCTTTGTTTTTGCAAGATGTAGCCAAGGATCCATGGAACCTCTTAGAGGGTGTGATGTCCTTCGTACGTTTGCACAGGAAAGTGGGGCACAGAAGCCAGAATATCTTACTTCTACGCAGCTACGAAAGCATGTCGCAACCCTCTCTCAACTTCTAAATTTAAAAAAAAATGAACTTGAACAATTAGCCAACCATTTAGGTCATGACATTACTGTGCATCGTGATTTTTATCGTTTACCACAAGATGCACTTCAATTAGCAAAAGTGAGTAAAGTTCTGTTTGCCCTAAGGAAAGGTGAAATGCACAAATACAAGGGCATGACACTTTCTGAAATCCAACTCACTGAAGAAGATCAATTTTCTGATATGAGCGAAGAAGGAAGTGATGAAGAAACTGATGTGCAAGAGGAATCTAACCCTACAAGACAAAATGACTCTAATACTGAACCTGAAGCTAGTCCACAAAATCATCCAGCTTTGCATGAAAGAATGGTACGTATTCTTATTCACTCCTATGAAATAGTACACTTGTTAGTATTGTACACAGTGATACTATAAGAAATACTTTGATACTGACATAATTCAATTTATACTTATTTTGGGAATCTGCACGGCATTACTTTTCTCTTATTTGTGGTAAATGGTGCAAAATAAACCTCATCCATTTTTATTTACTCCAATTAAAATGCATGCTAGTATTAAAAAATAAAATTACACATTAACATTAAAGACAATGTATAAAAGACAAGCTGAGTGGATAAGAGTTTCTTTTTCCTGTTCTTGTGCCTTGCCTGTTCTGTTCTTCCCCAATGTTCCCATTAACTATGTAGTATTTAAGTATCATTTTGTGAGTCTAAATGAACTAGGATGCCAATTTTACAGTGCAAAGTATACATTCATTTTTACTGGTTTGCAAATAATTGCTAAAACATCTTTTTTCCATTGCAAAGGAGTTTGGAAAGTCCTATTACAAAATTCCTTGGACGGTGACAGAGGAAGAGGCAATCAAGAAACACACAGCTACGCAAAGATGCCTTCTTCTAAAGAGGGTGCCAAACAAAAAAGAATGTGATGCAGTCTTGGCAGATAACCAGCATTTGTTTGGAAAGCGAGACTGGAAAAGTATAAAAAACAAAGTGAGAAACATGATAACGGCACAAAAAAGGAAGATGGAGAAAGGCCATTTTGAACCAATACATTTTTAGATGGACAGCTTTAAACTTAAAAAGTATCCAAAGCATTGTCCAATGGGCATAGAGTTTGCATAGGTTTGTTCCATTACTTTAAATTATTGTATTCACATTTTATTTTAAAACAGATTAACATAGGGCATGGTAGGAAACATTGGGTCTCAGTCTTGGCTCAGGCAGCAATTTACAGATTTGCCCACACCACTATCAGATTAAGGCCTGAACTCTACCAGACTTGAACAATAATATTATTTGTATTTAAGTCAACCTTTTGCTAACATGTTTCAAAATAGAAAGGTACTTGAAAACATTTGAAATGCATGTTTGTGTTTAATATTTAATGTTTAAATGTATGATCTTACATAATGTCATTTGAACCTTTTCATATATTATAAAAATGTATCTAAATTAATGTACGTAATATTCAAACTGGCATGTTTAGAAGTGGAGATATTTTAAATAAACATTTATTTTACAAAATTACCTGTTATGGAGTTTTGTTCAAATGTGTTCATTCACAAAACTGTTCAGAATCAGTGTTTAAGAATTTGAGGTTGTCTACAGTAAGAAATATGGTGTACCCAGGAGTCCATTCAATTTCCAACCAGAACTTGTATCTGTCTAAGAGTTAAACATCATTATATTGCTGTTGGGTCAAACCAGTCTGTTATGGCTGTTTACCAAACACTCCACTATATTTGCAACACTCATTACAAAGCCGGTCAAATAGCACAATGAGTTGAGCACTTGCCTGTGACATCTGTGCATACCGTGATGTCACAGGTTGGCAGGCAACGTGGCTCCTCTGTTGCTTTGGAGGACGGGTATCGAGTCACAGCTGGTGCTAGTTGGTTGTGTGCTGGCCATCTGTCATTGCAGCTAAGACATTGTCTTTTACTACCTCTTGAGCTGTTCCAGAATATTGGAATGTTGTGCCTACCCTTGTCATTCTACAGCAATCATCAATATCAGCCCACTTGGAGACAGACAGCAGTGTTGCTAACCTATCGATGTCCAGCAGCATCTTCAAAACCTCACCATTGTCTGAAGCCTCTAGTGCAGTGGTACTCAAACCTTTTGGACTGGACCCTCACCCTGGGGAAAACCAGAATAGGCCCACACCCCCACATTCATTTTTTCTAATATACTTAAATACATATGCATATTGGATATATAATGCAACATGCTGACCAGTTTGAATATTGCTGCTCTAGTGCTACTTGAGCTCTAGCGCTACTTTAGTCACCTATTCCACTGTCTCACTTTTCTCCTGCAACAGATGGAAAAGCCTTTGGCCTTAAACATGATACAAGTACAATCTAGAAGCACATGACAATGCAAGGAAATACACAAAAAGCAGGAAGACAGAAGGGGAAGAAATAAAATGAGGTCTAAAAAGTGTACAACTGCAATGGGTCCTTAAATTAGTGTGGACTACGACTTCTTGAGGCTTACTATAATTCATTTAATTGAAGCAAATTCTATTTGTTTGCAATTCCAGATTTTTCTGAAATCCCTATACTGTTTATAGGTTCTGGCATGTGTCCCCCCCACCTACAATAATTCCCTTTTTTCCACGTGTCAGCTGGGTGAAGATCGCTTTGGGCCATTGAGACATTCAAAATTCTACCTGGGTATTTTTGTCTCTTTCGCTGTACCCTTTCTCCCAATTCTGACATGTATGCCCATCTTTTATAAAAGTTCGATAGGAACCAACCAGGTAGACCAACGGTGGAACTCCTTGTGTTTTCTTGTTTTGACAACAGATAGAGTACTCCTTCCCATTGCACTATGCCACTCACTTGAATTAAAAACAATTACAGGACCCCAAAAGAGAGGGGTACTGCTAGCATCGAAGATGAGAAATCTGGGATCCCTCTACTATCTATCAGAAGTAACATTACCAAAGGTATCTAACTTGTTCTTTTGATTGCCCTCAGGTGTTCGAATAGTCTAATTATGATCTTTTTCACCTTTTGGGTCAATGTATATTTTAAGGCAGGGACAGAACAGAATATATTCAGCAAATTTAGTGGTGCACATTGTCTTTACAGTGACGCTAAAAACTGAAAAAACATTAAAATTAAAGGTTTTGTGTATGTCCTCGCTTGTCAGTGAAAGAGCAGTGTGTATGTCCTCGCTTGTCAGTGTAAGCGCTGTGTGTATGGCCTCGCTTCTCAGTGTAAGCGCAGTGTGTATGTCCTCACTATTCAGTGTAAGCACAGTGTGTATGTCCTCACTTGTCAGTGTAAGAGCAGTGTGTATGTCCTCGCTTGTCAATGTAAGAGCAGTGTGTATGTCCTCGCTTGTCAATGTAAGCGCAGTGTGTATGTCCTCGCTTCTCAGTGTAAGCGCAGTGTGTATGTCCTCACTTGTCAGTGTAAGCGCAGTGTGTATGTCCTCGCTTGTCAGTGTAAGCGCAGTGTGTATGTCCTCGCTTGTCAGTGTAAGCACAGTGTGTATGTCCCCACTTGTCAGTGTAAGCGCAGTGTGTATGTCCTCACTTGTCAGTGTAAGCGCAGTGTGTATGTCCTCACTTGTCAGTGTAAGAGCAGTGTGTATGTCCTCACTTGTTAATGCAAGATAGTGTGTATATCCTCACTTCTAATTGTAAGAGCAGTGTGTATGTCCTCGCTAGTCAGTGTAAGAGCAGTGTGTATGTCCTTGCTTATGTCCTCGCTTGTCAGTGTACGAGCAGTGTGTATGTCCTCGCTTGTCAGTGTAAGAGCAGTGTGTACGTCCTTGCTTGTCAATGCAAGAACAGTGTGTACATCTTCACTTGTCCGTGTAAGGGCAGAGTGTATGTCATTACCTATCAGCTGTAAGGCTATAGTGTATTGCTTCATTTTTCAGCAATAGTATTAATATGGTGTATGTAAGTAGGACTATAGTGGATTTCCTTGAATGCCAACAAATCTATTGTGTGCGTTAGTAAGGTCTTTAAGGTCATGACGTTTTAAACGGATTTAGCAAGAAGATTCATAGTTGACCATCATATATGTAAATGTGCCACAATGACTGTGGGTTTATTGCTGTTTAGCAGGATGTGGTTTTGCTGAAAAAGACTGCTTCAATGCTGGGGGAGGGGTAAGTATATTAAAACCCCTTTAGTGTGGCCCATAGACATCTATTGTATATGGGAAAATCAATTCAAGATAAGAATTCTGCTATATTAATTCATGACGTCTGTAGACGTCATCCGCACTAAAGGGGTTAAGACATCTAAATATTTGCTGAAACTGATGGGGCTGGTATAGAAAGTGTAAATCTGTGTTCCATTGAACTGCTAGAGATGGAAAAGATCTTTCATCAGAAAGAGGTTAGTCCAATCTTATTACATGTTTTGCAAGATTGGCCATAGAATGTTTAAATACAAACCCCAAACTATCACCCTGATTTTCAGACAAAAAAGTAAATTTCAATATTTTAAATCTGGATACTTCATTATAACATTTGAGTGAAGTATCTAACACACCTTTAAATCTTACAACAAAAGCATTAGTGTCCCATTTAAAAAAAAATTAAACATCTCAGAATGATGCAAAGAAGAAAATGCGACCACAACGTTATTTTCACTGGCTGTGTTTAACAAAAAACACACAATCAGCAGCTTATGGAGACTCCTGTTGTGTTACATATTGTCAAATAAAACACACAGTCACTAAACAAGTTCTACATTACAAGTGAGTACATACACACCATACACACCACTTTTTTACTGTGTGTTATAAATGAGGACATACACATATGTCAGAGGTGGCATTACATGTGAGGACATACACTGCACACACTTTGCTTTCACGTTCTTCAATAGAAGTGAGGACTCTGGTACACACCATACACACGTGTCTACTGTTGTAGTACAAATGGGGACTCTCAATATTTTATCATTTCTACCACAAATTACAACATATGATATCCTGATCAAGTCATCATCAGCTATTGATTGATATTCTGCTAGGATGCATCATTATTTTTGAGTTATTTACAAGAGACCCGGTTAAATTAGCAAAATCTGCATTGACAAAGTGAGGACCCTCAAAAATGTCCTCACTTCTACAAATGTCCCCACAACGTTGGTGTTCTTTGGAGGTCAGGTCCCCACTTGTAATGGTGCGCAAACACACACACACACACACACACACATATATATGCACATACCTTATATGTGTGTATGGGGTGTAGATACACATACATATATATAACTTCCACTATTAAATATACA
>JAUEJI010618921.1:0-12450 GCA_032275285.1 Desmognathus perlapsus
TCCCAGGGGTGGGCCCACTTTTCCCATGCTCTAGTATAGTGTCTAACCAGGATTGTGCCTCTCGGGGGGTTATAGCTGTGTGGGTGCCCTGTTGCCACTTAATTTTAAGTCTAATAGACTTTTGAAACCAGGCTTCAACCCCTACTTGCTTGAACCGGGGAATAAACTCCTTGAGTTCTCTTTGCCGCCCTGGGACTTTCATGCATCAAGAGAAAGAATGAAAACTCAGGGGTTTTAACATTCACTAAGGCCTGGGCTGCCTTCAACACTTTTTCCCTTATTGTAAATGTAGCAAAGTTGACCAAGACCGGTCTGGGGCCGGTTCGCTTAGTGTCTAAAAAGCCTGGATTACGATGTGCAATTTGAATATCGGCCAGGAACCCCCTGTCAGTAACAGTAGAAAACACAAATTTCTCAAGCAATGATATTAAGTAAGACCGCATATCCCCAGCCCACTGGTTTTCTACCCCCTCTGGAACTCCCATAATCCTGAGGTTGTTGCGTCTGGAATGTGTCTCTAGGGCCTCAAGCTCCAACTCCAGCTTCTGGAGTCGAACGTTAGTAGAGTCGAGGTCTGCCGCCAGATGGACCACCGTTTGAGTCTGCTGGAGAATGTGTCTCGTGATCTTCTAATTTAGACTGTATTTTCTCCACTTTAGTGTCCAATTGGCCCATTTTTGCTTCCAAACGAGATGCAGATTGCCGGAGTGACTGAAAGTTATCCATCATTTCCTGATGTTGACCACCCATCTGGCGCAATATCTTATCTTGCATATCTGCAATAAGGGAAGCCACAGAGGTATGGTCAATCCCTCCAGAGTTAGCTGGGTGGCCCTCAGTCAGAATGTGAAGGGTCTCTCCTGTATCCGAGGCTGTAGCCATAATTCTGGTTTGTAATACTTTCCCAGGCTCTAGAGCAGTAATCTCTTTAGTGCGGCACAGGTTGCTCGCCAGCTGTGAGGCAGGTGTTTGATCTGCGAGGGCCAACCGAAGCGCTTGGCGTCCTGCTGTAGATTTACTCAGAATTTGTGCCGCGAGAATAGTTAGTGGTAAAGGGGGATGTCCCTCTACAGATACAGACAGTAAACTTGATACAACGCCGGGGGGCGGGGGAAAGCGTGGCGACTCAGCCAATCGTGGACAGTGCTCCCCAGACCCCGCCTCCTGCCAGGAGTCAGTTATCTGCAGGCTCGCACCGGAAGCGTCCAGCACTGCACCGCCGTCTTTCACCAAAGGCAGGTTTTCCGCGGTCGTGCAGCAGGAATCCCCAGCCGCGTTCGTAGGATTGGCCCCAGAGAAGGAAGAAATCCAATCTGCCGTCTCTCCGAGTTCCAAAATCAGGCTCCCCCGGGTTTCAGTTTCCAAACGGGCGTCGGCCTCGCCAGAAGGTAAGGGAAGGTCGAGAGTCACCGGCTGTAAGTATGAGGAGGGAGATGTTTTATCCCAGCTTCTTCTATAATGCGTAAGTAATTGGGCCCTGCCGGTCCCCCTGGCAGGGACATGTAAGTTTGATTTATTTCCAGATGCCTTAGGAGGCCAGATATCCGACAAACGGGTAGCTTTAAACGGCTTTTGAGATTGTTTGCCAAGCCTCAGGGTCTCTGAAAGGGTTCGTGTGAGGTCGCAGCGATTTCCAGGCGGGGTACTAAAATTTGATGTATTGCCTGAAAGATTCGTGCAAGTCTCCAAGAAGGAGATATCAGCTGTTGGAGCAGCTATGTCTGCTGTTTTAGCCGTATAGCAGATTGCTTGCTCTTCCAGAGGTGCCCTTGTGGAAGTACTCGTGCAGGTTTCCTTTTCAGCTAGGGCTGTGCACTCATCAGCCAGAGGAACTTGGTCCTGCGTAAAGAAGTTTTTACGATCTTTCTTCACATCTATCTGCCCGCCAGTTTTAGACCTTCCCTTTCTGATAGGGCCGGACTGCAGTGGAGTCGGCCGCATACCGTGATTTGTTTTAAAGAGAAGCAGCACCGCTTTCCAGCTCTGGGAAAAGTAAAATGATGGCCGGCAATGGCTGCAGGGAGCAGAGAGCAGGTAGGTAGCTTGCAGCATCAGCATAGGGAGTAGTTTAAATGTAGTCCTTCATAAGCAGTTTAAGCAGAGATTTGCAGAATTTCGGCAGAGCACTCTGAGAGCCCTTCTTCCTCAGCCGTCAAGCCTGGCGGCCATCTTGCCCCCCTGCAGTGATCCCGATATAATATGTTTACTGCCCCGCTATTTAACTTACTGGATCAGGAGGAGCTGGGGTTTACAAATTACGCCGATGATTCTCAAATCTTTCTCCCACTGTCTGGCGTATATAATACTGATGTGTTGATGATTAATAATACTTTTAAATTAGTGCAGGACTGGATGATTTTTAATAAACTAGTTTTAAATAGTGATAAAACTGAAGTTTTAATTTTAGGCACTCGGCAGAAGCTGGCTTCCCTCCCACAGTGTTATTCCTCATTTTGTATTGATGGCTGCCAGATCCCAGTGGCATCTGTGGTTAAGACCTTGGGGGTCCATTTGGATGCAAACATGACCATGAAGAAACATGTTTTAAAAACAAAGTCCTCTTGTGCTTATGCTACCAAACTCTTGCATCAGATCAAGGTCTACTTATCCAAGAGTAATCTCGCTAGAGTCGCTGGTGCATTAATAAATTCAAGATTAGACTATTGTAACAGCTTGTTGTCTGGTACCGACTCTGGCACACTTCACACTCTACAAGTAGCTCAGAATAATGCTGTCAGGGCTGTGACTGGCATCTCCCGACGTGATCACATTTCAGCTGCCAGGAAGGAGCTGCATTGGCTCCCTGTTCGACAGCGTATCCGGCACAAAGTAGCTTCTATTGTTCACAAATGCGTGCATAATGCTGCTCCTGAGTATCTTAAGCAGGAAATTACCATTCAAAAGTCTACAAGAGCACTGAGATCTTGCAAGGAGCTTCGACTGAGGCCTCCTCGCTTTAGACTCGTCACCTTTGGGGGTCGATCGTTTGCAACACAGGCAGCCATTGTGTGGAATGATCTTCCAATTGATCTCAGGAATATCAATTCTTTCGAGGTTTTTCGGAAGAAGTTAAAAACTGATTTGTTTGAAGAGATAACCTGATTTGTTACTCTTATTATGGATCTGAATACTGACCCGGCCTGGCTTTGACCAACTTCTGACTCTCACTTTGCTTTGACGCTTGGTGGTGTGCTGAGGCCTATGGGCGAGTTCACACCTAAAATCAATGTTGTTGTTGTTGTTGTTGTTGTTGTTGTTGTTGAACCCGTTTCTGCATCTACGCGTTGACGCCGACTTCTTTGGCGGGTAAGTGATTAGTCCCGTTCCACATATTTTTTCACTTGACTTGTGTACACACAAGTCTGGCTATAGACTCGAGGATTCAACGGTTGTTTCTGTTTAGGTTAGACTGGTCAACAGTGTGTATTCAGCCTTCCTATCACCACTACACTCGGGTAGCACCGGCGTAACCTTTCAACACTACGAGGCGTGTTAGACTTCCCTTTGCAGATTACACGGTTTATGCAACCCCGCTGCGGGCTCCCGTGTCTTAGGTAAGTGCAATCACTTGTTACTTGTTAGCGGTGTGCACTTTCTGCCAATTTTTCAAATTTGGGGCATTGATACCAAACTTTTAATTTTCTTTTCACCATGTAGGCTGGATTACACGCAGACGTACTGTCAACACAAGCCCTGCTGCTTTGTTTTTTTAGTGTTGGAGTTTAACTAGTCAGAGTCGATTTGTGCAAATGCTTACACGATTCTATACCTGAGGGGGCCTCGCCCCTCCCAAGTGGTGAGTGGAGGATATTTCTTTTGTTCTTAAGTGATGCATTGTGCGCTGTTAGTTTTCTACTTCGGGTCACTGGTTAGTTTATAAGACATACATGCCTTGGTGCAGTGTCTTCCTTTAGTCACAAAATGGCTAGTTGTTTCCACCAGGGAGGTGGTGTTTTTACCTACTGCGCACGTCCGGACACAGCGTCCTTGGATGATCACACCACCCGTGTGCTCATTCCGCCGACGCTTTGTCCGGACGGCGCAGTGAACTTGACTGCTCATCAGCTTTCTACTTAGAACTGGTTAGTTTATAAGACATACATGCCTTGGTGCAGTGTCTTTCTTTAGTTACAAAATGGCTAGTTGTTTCCACCAGGGAGGTGGTGTCTTTACCTACTGCGCACGTCCGGCCAAAGCGTCCTCGGATGATCACACACCCCGTGTGCTTATTCCGCCGACGCTTTGTCCGGACGGCGCAGTGAGTTTGATTGCTCATCAGCTTTCTACTTAGAACTGTGAAGTACCCCCTTTGCGGTGTAGGGCTTTGTCTGATGTAGATTTGCATACAGATTTCTATCATGTTTACCCTTTAGGATCATTTTGGTTATTTTTAGATGTGCATTTTTTCAATTTTTTATTTTTTAATTTTTTATTTATACGTTTGATTTTGATCTGCTTTTCTACTTCTTCTCTCTTCTTTCTCTTACTTTCTTTCTTTTCTATTAACCAATCAAATCAAGGAATGATATTTACCCAGGTTTTTTGGTGTGACTTAATTGTTAATCTTTTACTTTCAACCTATTAGGGATGTATTTAACCATGCTTATGAGTTTTTAAATGCCGTTTTCTCTTCCTAGATATATTGATACATTATAAGACAGCATGATTTCTCTGAAGATGGGGTAGTATCCCCGAAACACGTCAGATTTGTGAAGATGATTACAACATTCTTCTTCTTCATGACATGTTGTTTTGAGTTAGTAGATACTTGTTAGAAAGATAACATTGTTATTTAGGTGTGAAATAGGTGTTAGGCAACCTTTGTGATTGTTCACTATAAGAATTTGAGATTTATTTTGGTGTGAATAAATGAATATAATTTTCTGATACAAATTGGTATGACACATTATTTATAATTGTTTTGGCTTTGCCAATTTGAGTGCGGGAATAAGACAAAGTTCCTTTGTCTAATTTTTGTCGTTAGTTCCTTACCTCGTCGAACCACACAAGGTTTTTTCCCTGCACCGATATGTATTCTAAATTTCTTTAACAATTTAGTTAGTTGAAGTTATGTTGAGTGCGGGTACTTTTGTTAGTTTGTGTACTGTGTTTGTAGTGGTTACCAACACGTACCCAGCACCGTTTTTTGTTTCCATGAATACTGGTACAATGTCGACTGAAACAAGTAATGAGTCTATTGAAAATACAGCGACATTAACTTTTTCTGAGGAAGAAGCTCAGGCAACAATATCGGCATTTACTAGCAAAGCAGATTTTTTGAAAGGTCCATCTAGACAAGCATCAATTCGTCAACTTGAATTTCTAACTAGGAAAGTAGTTAATTTGAATTTACATGCTATCACTCTATCTGAGTACCATAAAGTACACAGAATTCCCAGAGGTCTACGCTTTCTTCAACTCCCGACTTTATGTAGAAATCGCAAAGGATTTCTCACTAAATGGAGGGCAATTCTAAACAAATGTTCATTGGATTTGATTATACTCACAGTACAAGAGTTAACAGTATACATTAAGGAAATTGAATCAGAGGTTGAACTTATGTCTGAACAATTGGCGCGTGACATGTCAATAGAACATTGGGATGGCGTCACTAGTAAATTGAATAAAATGATTGAGGAATACACTGACGATTTACAAAAGAGAAAACTGCGTAAATTCAGACGAGATGCATACGATTATCTCAATGATGAGGTGTACACGTGGCCGGATCACATTGTCCCTCCCAGGGGTGAAGCAGGGAGCAAGAACAATAAACCACGCCCTCAAGGGTCTCAATCCGTGTCTAGCATTTCAATGTCAGAGAGTGAACCTGAGAGTATTGGTAGTGATAGAAGTTCTAAAGAAGCAGTACGACAAGCGAAAAGTCAGGGCAGTAGCCAAATTGAAGAAGTTGCAGTGGGTGACATTGATTCATATACTTACAATGAGCTGCAATTAATGTTAGATCAACAAGACACCATATCTGGCTCGACATCAAGCCAGACGAGTAGTATTATTCACAAGGAAAGTGGCACAGTTCCGAAAAAAACCAATCAAAGTATGGTCTCTTTTTTAGGCCCAAGCCCCTCCGGTATCCAACTAGGAGGGGCGGGAAGAAACATGAAAGAGTTGACAATACCGATGTCAATGAGCCTGCGCAACCGCAAGACATGAATTTGGTGGTGAATCCATCTAGAAGATCTCTATCTAATGTAGAGTGTAAAATTTTGAACAAGGGACTTTCCTTTGTCCCGACCTTCGTGGGCAATAATTTCAATACTAAAGTAGCTCTATTTAAGTTTTTCCGCAAAATAGCACTCAAATATTTCTTTGCTACACAACCTGAAATCCAAAGTAAGGAGCATAAATATCAACAAGTTAAACCCAGGAGCATATTCCATCCTGAAACCAATTCACCTGTTCTAAAAGCTTTTTTTTAAAAAGTTTCTTCTGCATTTGATACAGCTAAATTTCAGAATCCCCGGAGAATGAATGTTTCTAGACATGAGAGATAAGCTATCACTACATTAGCTCAGGACAAGAATCTGGTAGTCAAACCAGCTGATAAAGGGGGTGCAGTGGTCCTCCTAGACCGTGTGGATTACTTACTCGAGGCACAAAATCAACTATCCAATACCTCCACATACTTACCACTGGATAATGATCCCACCTTACCCTTAACGAAACAACTGGCTGAGATTTTGTTAGGGGCTGAACAAAATGATTGGATTGACGCACAATCGCGCAAAGCACTTACCTCTCTGCATCCCATTAGACCCTTTCTGTATTTACTACCGAAAATTCACAAAACATGTCACAAACCACCAGGCAGACCAATTGTTTCGGGGAGGGATTCATTATTCCAACCCATTGCACAATATGTAGACAGTTTTTTGCAACCTTTAATTGAGCAGATTCCCACATACTTGAGAGACACAACTGATTTTATTGTAAAGGTATCTAAATGTTCTCCACTTCCTGCCAATTGTATTCTAGCAACTATAGATGTCAAAAGCTTGTACACTGAGATACCTCATTCAGAAGGCATCCAAGCAGTTGAGGAGTTTTTGAATGAGAAACAACCAAGCCGCTGCCCGATCACTTTTGTGTTACAATTATTGACTTTTATTTTGTCTAACAGTTACTTTTGTTTCAATAAAGCCTGGTACAAACAGATCAAAGGTACCTCGATGGGGTCTAACCTTGCACCAAGTTATGCAAACATATTTATGCATTCATTTGAACAACGTTATGTTTTTGTAGAACCTTGGCAAGATAGTATGATTTGTTGTTTTAGGTTTATTGATGATGTTTTTTTGATTTGGCGGGACGGTTTACCATCTTTGACTGCTTTTTTTGAATATTTAAACCAGGTACATCATTCCATCAAATTTACGACAAACATTGGCACCCCAGGAGTACATTTTCTAGACACCTTAGTGGATATTTCAGGATTTGAATGTGTATTTGACATCTTTGAGAAACCAACTGATAGGAACAGTTTCCTTCACGCCACCAGTCATCACCCCAGTAATCTTATTCACAATCTCCCTAAGAGCCAGTTTTTAAGATTACGCCGCATTATTTCCTCCACTGACACCTTTACATTTTGTTCTACAGAATATAAGCAAAAGCTTGAACGTAGAGGTTATCAACCTGAAGTACTGAATACACAGGTGCAAGAATGCACCAAAGTTACGAGAGAGTCTTTATTGTCAGTGAGACCGAAAAGCAATAAGGAACGTATGGTGTTTGTACACCAATACAGTATCAATTCTTTTAAAATTAAAAAAATTGCTCGCCGATCATGGTCACTTCTACACATTGATCCAACTTTGGAACAAATTTTTCCGCAGCCACCAATGTTCGCGTATGAACGCGCAAAGAACATTAGAGACTCACTAGTTAAAGCAGACTTTAACTCTGGACAACAATTCCAGAGATTGTTGGCTCCCCAGAAAAAAGGAACTTTCCCCTGTTTGGGGTGCAATAGTTGCAATTGTATCATTAAAGGTCCGACAGTATCCCATCCGTACAGTGGCAATAAGTTCCAAATTAATGGGTATTTCACATGCTTATCTTCTTTCGTTGTATGTGCATTAAAATGTCCCTTTGGTTGGGTATATGTTGGCCAGACAACTCGACCAGTAAGAGAGAGACTTAATGAACACAAGAGTGCCATCAGAACAGGAAATATCAAGTCCCCGGTAGCACGTCATTTTAATGAATTTAAGCACAACGCAAACCAATTGTGTTTTCAAATTTTGGACTCAGTGTCCAAGACACAGAGGGGTGGTAATAGAGAAAAGATGCTACTACAAAAAGAGTGCAGGTGGATAGATAAATTAGATTCAGTATATCCAAGGGGGATGAATGAACAACTGGGACTATCAGTCTTTTTATAGTAAGTGAGTTGTTTGTGTAGTTTTTTGTATATACATGAACCTGATTGAATTTTACTACTATGTAATGTTGACGAGATGCTTGTATTCACTGTGTTTGCTTTTTTCTTCTGTCCTTTTGTTTATATTTATATTTATTTTTATTTATGTTTATATTTATTTTTATTTTTTATTTTTTTTATTATTTTTATTTTTATTTTTATTTTTTCTCCCTTTTTTTCCTTTCCTTTTTTTAATCTTTCTTCCTTTCTTTACAAAATTGTTTTGGTTGATAGGGTGCCTTACACATACCCTCTTTTGATCCGGTTTACTTTTTATAATTGAACAAACGGCTATTGCACTTTTCATTCTTAATTTTGAATTTTTGTGAGTTGTGTGCAATTTTGAACATTGATATCCTCCTTGGATGTCTTTAACCCAGCCTCCGTTTTGTGCATGTAGACTCCCCAGGAGTGGGAGAGTCTATATGGCGCCACATCCATATTTTCTGGTGTCCTTCCATATTTCTTATTTACAGAATGATTGGCTTCTGTATCTTATTTTATTCATTTTTTTAATTTTCCAATTTTACTAGGTTCTGATTTTATTTTTCTAATTTTTGATTCACCAGTGCTTCACATCTTTGTTGAATGATTCCGAGCGTCTGTAGGACTCTGGCCGTTGCGGCATCCTGCGTTATATTTCAGTGCGTACTGTCAAACTGGGACTTCATTTCCCAACATGCACTGCCTTCAACACTGTACTGTCATGCTCCAAGTGAACCCAGCCACTCCACACTTTGGGCATACAATGGTAGAACGCGCGTTTCCGAGTAGGCAGATTAACACTCTGCTCTACTTATACTCTGGTGTCTGGTACTTCCCGGTCGTGACGAACCATGAGGGTTTGGGCGATGCATGTTCTCATTCACCTATTGCAGCTAGGAGCTGTTCAGACATTGCTCCTCTCTCCTGGGGTCAACTTTCTATGCCGCCAAGTCTTTTAGATGCCCAGTTAGTTCTGCCCTCCTTAAACACTGTGGAAAATATTGAAGGCCTTCAGTTCCTTCTCTTGAACACTAGGTCTCTCGTAAAACACTGTGCTGAAGTTGCCGATGCTATCACCTTAAGAAATATTGATTTCTGCTTAATCACCGAATCCTGGATGCATGATGCTTCTAGCCATATTGAAGATATAGCTACACCACCTGGTTATAATATCTTAAGATCTGACCGCAAGGATGGTATAGGGGGCGGGGTTGCATGTATTTTTCGTAGCTGCTTTAAAGTTCATGTTACACCATCACCGCTCATTGCTGAGTGTGAGCATCTACTTTTTAAAATCGCCATTAATGACAACACTTCCATTACTTGCATTTCTTTGTATCGCCCTCCCCATGACACGCCTCTTTTTAAAGAACAGCTTCTGGGTCTATTAGCCGACCATCTTAAATGTAGCACAAAATTGTTACTGTGCGGTGATTTTAACTTTTGGGCTGGCGATCCCACAGACACTGAGGGCACCATTCTATTGTCATCTCTGGAATCATATGAACTGACCCAACACATTTCAGTGCCCACCCACGAACACGGCCATGTGTTGGATTGGGTTCTTACCCATAATATAGATATTGCATCAGTAGGGGTTGATCCCTGTGCATGGTCAGATCACAGTCTGGTTAGCTTCTGTCTCCCCATGTGTAACCTGCTAAGGAAGATAGTTCACCCAAGAGTTATTGCTCCTAGGCGCAGAATTAAAGACATTGCTATCTCTGATTTTGCTAAAAACCTTGAGGCTCCATTGGATCTGTGCATGGCAGCTACGGATGTTAACACCATTGCCGCATCTCTGAGACATGCACTGAATACCACCACTGATAAACTTGCCCCAGAGAAACTCAGGGTTGTGAAGCCCGAAACCTCAGATAAGACATGGTTCTCTGAGGAGATAATTAAGTATAGAGCCCTTAAGCGCAGAGCCGAAGCCCTATGGCGTCGATCCCCCTCTGCTGAGACTAAAGCTGTCTATTCTTCAACTGCCAAAGATTATAAGGCTATGATTCATGCTGCTAAGGCAACCCACTTTAATGAGAGGATCAACAACTCCCAATCTAACACGCATGAACTTTTCAAAATCGTGAAAGAACTTGAGGGCAAGGCAACCACTGCTGAAACAGCACCTCCATCTAAAGATTGGTGTCAATCTATACAGAATGCCTTATTTTCTAAGATAGAGAAGCATGTTAACTCTGTCGAGGCTAAACTGGCTCTGCTACCTCCAACCTATGTCCAAACCCTTAGCTCATATGGAAACCCGAGGCTTCCTGGGAACTTGGTTTTTTCGTTCCGTGAAATTTCAGTGGAAGAACTTACCAACACAGTGCTGAGTATGAGACCCACCTCATACAAAGGCGATATATGCCCAGCAGATTTAATCCAAAAATCCATTGCCATTTTGGCACCCATCCTGACGAAGTTGGTAAATATTTCTTTTGCGACAGCTCAGGTCCCTGGAGCTCTGAAAGAATCATGGATCACACCCTTGCTCAAAAAGGCTGGACTGGACCCTGAAAACCCACTTAACTATAGGCCCATTACAAACGTGTCATTTCTGTTGAAGATTCTTGACAAATTGGCCTATTCTCAAGTGCAGGATTTCATAACTTTACATCATTTGCTCAACCCAAGGCAATCTGGTTTCAGGCAGAGGCATGGCACAGAGACAGCCTTGTTAGACCTCAAAAATAACCTTGCTAAGATCATTGACAAAGGCAGCCCAGTCCTCCTCCTCCTTCTTGACCTGAGTGCGGCCTTTGACCTAGTTGATCATGAACTCCTGGTGAACCGCCTCAGGTCTAGTTTTGGTTTTTCGGAGGAGGCGGCTGACTGGATTAAGTCCTTTTTGTCCGGTAGAACAGCTAGAGTCTGCCTGGGTGCAGTGGCTGCAGAGCCCACCCCTCTGACCAGGGGGGTTCCACAGGGCTCATGTCTTTCCCCTATGTTATATAATATGTTTACCGCACCACTATTTGACCTATTGGATCAGGAGGAGCTAGGGTTTACAAACTACGCCGATGATTCTCAAATCTTTCTCCCACTGTCTGGCGTATATAATACTGATGTGTTGATGATTAATAATACTTTTAAATTAGTGCAGGACTGGATGATTTTTAATAAACTAGTTTTAAATAGTGATAAAACTGAAGTTTTAATTTTAGGCACTCGGCAGAAGCTGGCTTCCCTCCCACAGTGTTATTCCTCATTTTGTATTGATGGCTGCCAGATCCCAGTGGCATCTGTGGTTAAGACCTTGGGGGTCCATTTGGATGCAAACATGACCATGAAGAAACATGTTTTAAAAACAAAGTCCTCTTGTGCTTATGCTACCAAACTCTTGCATCAGATCAAGGTCTACTTATCCAAGAGTAATCTCGCTAGAGTCGCTGGTGCATTAATAAATTCAAGATTAGACTATTGTAACAGCTTGTTGTCTGGTACCGACTCTGGCACACTTCACACTCTACAAGTAGCTCAGAATAATGCTGTCAGGGCTGTGACTGGCATCTCCCGACGTGATCACATTTCAGCTGCCAGGAAGGAGCTGCATTGGCTCCCTGTTCGACAGCGTATCCGGCACAAAGTAGCTTCTATTGTTCACAAATGCGTGCATAATGCTGCTCCTGAGTATCTTAAGCAGGAAATTACCATTCAAAAGTCTACAAGAGCACTGAGATCTTGCAAGGAGCTTCGACTGAGGCCTCCTCGCTTTAGACTCGTCACCTTTGGGGGTCGATCGTTTGCAACACAGGCAGCCATTGTGTGGAATGATCTTCCAATTGATCTCAGGAATATCAATTCTTTCGAGGTTTTTCGGAAGAAGTTAAAAACTCATTTGTTTGAGGAGATAACCTGATTTGTTACTCTTATTATGGACCCGAATACTGACCCGGCCTGGCTTTGACCTACTTCTGACTCTCACTTTGCTTTGACGCCTGGTGGTGTGCTGAGGCCTATGGGCGAGTTCGCACCTAAAATCAATGTTGTTGTTGTTGTTGTTGTTGTTGTTGTTG
>JAUEJI010629988.1:0-12278 GCA_032275285.1 Desmognathus perlapsus
TTGGGTGGTGATTTACTTAGCCGTTTATCGCCCCTCATAGACTACTTCAACGGAGTGCTGTGGGCTCAAGTGAAAAACCCCATACCTCTCCGAAAGGTTGAAGCAGACAAAAAGAACGACACACGAGTCCATGTGATAGAGCGTAGAACAGATTCGATCGAAATATATTTCAGGAACTCACAGGACCCAGAAGTCACTGTGATTACTAAAAATTCCGACAAACAAAACAAACAGGGCCACCGGCAGTCGACTGTATTGCTGGACCCTGACAGAAAATGGGAGTCTCAAGTAGGGGAGGACTGTTTAAAGTTCTCTGCCAAGACCCAGAGGAAACCGAAAACCAAAATGAATGCCTTTACCCCGGTGAAAGTGCTAGTGTCTATGAAAAAACGTGAGAATGGGTTTTTCCTGTGCACGTTGCGGGGGAAACCATTCCCACACAGGCTAAACTGGACCTAAATTTAGAAAGGTCTTATGTTAGTGAACGGATGATACAAAGTCTACGTGAAAGGGGCAATATGGTAATTATAGACCCCTATAAAACGGACCCCAGTAATGTAATGCCGGGAAAAACTATAGTGGGCAAAACGATGATGACGAGTCATATTTGAGAGAAGAAACTCAGACATAATATGCAAATTATTTCTGAACACGATGAGGATATATGCATTGCTAATGATATTTTACATCGTTTGGTTGCTTTTGTGGATGTAATTAATGGAGAATTATGGTCCCGCCTGGGAGGGTATCCCATGGACTTCGGGGACATACTAATAGCCATACAGAACGATCAAATAATGCCATATGCCACGGAAATGGTTACCACTGAGAGTTGTGAAATACCAGCGAATATGCAACAAGCCACCGTATGCCTACAGGCGAAAGGGAGGCAACGAGGCCGTGAGCCCCAAGAAGCTTACGTCAATATCAGCGAGAGTTGGAGGGCACGAGGCGTATCCTCCAGGTACACTGCATTGGTGAACCTGCAGGATAACCGCTGTAAAATACTCGTGGACAATGCAGGTGGGGAACCCATATTCATTCCTAAAGGTACAATAATAGGTCTAGCAATCTACGACACACATTACAGTGTCGACCTAACTAACACCATCATGGGCGCCACGAGGGATATGATTGACGAGGAGTCACAGATCATTTCAGGTACGATGTACTCCCGACCAGAGGGGTGGTTCAGGGTGCATTCTCTATACCCCGAATTGCCTTCTGAGGAGATCTGTGTACAACACAAACGGGAAGGGGATACTATTGTGTTCTCCATTGAAGAGTCGGACACCGAGTATCGTTGTCATGCCACTACGAAAGATTTAACCGCACAATTAGAGGAACAATATGAACTTGCTGCACCCGAGATTTTTCCCGGATTCACTAAGCTCATGGAAGAACAAATATTGAAAGCTGATGGCTGCTCCTCCGAGGCAGACAGAGCTGCATTACGGCAAATGTTTTTAGAACATAAGGAGGTGTTTTCAAGGGATTCCTACGATTGTGGGGGCACCCATCTACATGTAATGCGGATACCCACTGATCCCGATCTACCCCCTGTATTTCAGAGACAATATAGACTGCCCTTGGCCTCCATTGAGGACTTGGCAATAATTGTAAAAAACCTAGAGGAAAGGAAAATAATACGAAAGGTCCATAGCTCCTTCAATAATCCCGTCCTTGCAGTACTTAAACCTGACTCTAGTTGGCGTCTTTGTGCTGACCTCCGCGAGCTTAACAAGAGGGTGCACCAATCTCGCTGGCCGATTCCTTATATCGATCAAGGTTTAGCCCAGATGAAGGGAGCTAAAATTTTCACAGCAATAGACCTAACTAGCGGTTACTGGATTGTACCCGTAGCCGAGGAAGACCAATATAAGCTTAGCTTCACCTTCAAAGAGAATTCGTACTGTTGGAGGCGCGCGCCTTTCGGGTATGTCAACAGCGGGAGTGAATTTAATATATTCCTTACGAAAGCTATGCCCGATGCTGCTGAACGAGGGACCCTAACATATATTGACGACGTGCTAATTAAAAATGACACGTTTCAGAAACATCTTAATGAAATAAAACATGTGCTGAAACAGTTAAAAGAGGCTGGCGCCAAGGTACAGTTACAAAAAGCGCAGTGGTGCCGGACGAAAGTTAACTTTCTGGGGCACGAGGTAACACCCCAGGGAATTAACATTCAAAAACGGAAAATTGACACAATTTTAAAATTAAAAGAACCACGATGTCTAAAAGATGTGAGAAGTATTTTAGGGGTTGCTAATTACAGTCGTAAATTTATAGAAGACTATTCGGATATTGTGCAACCTTTACTGAAACTCTTGAAAAAAGATAATAAATGGGAATGGTCTACTGTACACCAAAATGCGGTGACCACGCTGAAAAACCGACTGATGCAGGCCCCATGCTTAGCATATCCTAATAAAGACAAGGAATTCTTTTTGGAGGTTGGTCATACAGACAAATGTCTTTCTGCGGTACTTTACCAAAAGGAAGATTCTATCCCCAAAATTATTTCATATGCGAGTAAAACTCTCTCAGCCGCAGAGAGTAAATTCAATGACTGTGAAAAAGCCCTGTTTTCAGCTGTATGGGCCGTGCAACATTTTAAACCCTTTATCTATGGAAGCAAGGTAATTTTAGAAACTGTTCATCAATCTCTTCAGTTTCTGAACAGCAATAAAATTAGGGAGGGTAATGTGACAGGTTCTCGAATCACCAACTGGATGCTGTCCATGCAAAGTTTCCCAATCGAAATAAAATATTCCAAAACCAAGAATAATAAGCTTGCACAAGGCTTAGCGGATCTTCACCAATGCGACACCGAATTTTGTTCGGGGGAAGATTTCGAGACCAGTGATATGGAACCTTTTGCTGATTCACCACATAAAATATATCATGAAAAATGTGATAAAATGCCCTGCGTATTTGTGGACGGATGTTCGTTTAAATCTCCTACTGGCGAGCGCATGGCAGGCATAGGCAACGTATGGCTGAATGATATTCCAATAAAAGCACAAGGTTTTAGCATAGGCGATCAGAGTAGCCAAGTCGCTGAACTCGCTGCTGTATACCTGGCTGTAGAGACTGCTTGTAAATATGAATTGAAAGAATGTGTGATTATTACCGATTCTATGTATGTCAGAAACTCGTTCGTGGAATTCTTGCCTGGATGGAAATCCAGAGGCATGAGGTGCACGAACGGGAAGGATCTGAGACATGCCAAATTGATTACCTCTATAGATGATTTGGTAAGGAAAAATGACATGCTAATTTATTGGCATAAAACAAAGGGACACTCCACGATTCCGGGTTTCGAAAAAATTGGCAATGATTCGGCTGATAAAACGGCGAATGAGGGAGCAGTCAATGGGCCGTCATATCCTATTGATCACCTTCTCACCGCCCAATCAGACCCCATCCCATGTGCCGCCATTACTCGATCCCACGCATCAAAAGACATGAGCACTTCATGGTCACTACAAGGGCCCGACCAAAACCTAATTGAGGCCCAAATTAACGACGCCACTGTAGGAAAATTCTATAAATTTATAGAAGACCCAGATTGTAATCCTATTACACAGGGTGATCTGGACCAAAATGAGGAATTACGTGTTTTTTACAAAGCACGTGCACAGTTTAAATTACATGACAAATTATTGATTCGACAAACCGAAAAATCAGACACCCAATGGGTGGTACCCTTGGCGTTTCGAGGCATCATGATGGAGCACGCACATGATGAAATAACTTCGGGCCACAGAGGTCCCAAAATTACCCTGGAAATATTAAAAGAAGTCGGATATTGGCCGCATATGGTCCAAGACGTCGAGATTTATTGTGCTGGCTGTCTAAGATGCGCACAATTTCAACCTAGTGCCCCTACACATAGAGCACCCCTAAGAAAACGAGGTCTCACTTTTCCCTGGTCAGACCTGCAGGTGGATTTTATTGGCCCCGTGGTCAAATCTAGCCGAGGTAACCAATACATGTTGACTGTTATTTGTTTGTTTACCAAATGGGTTGAATGTATTCCGGCACCGAATTGTAAGGCCGAGACTGCTGCTCTGTTATTGATTAACCATGTATTTTGTCGACAGGGCCTTCCACAACGTATCTCTTCAGATAAGGGGAGCCACTTTACAGCCGATATTATGTCAAAGATGTGGGAAATATTGGGTGTAAAACGCCAACTCCACATTGCATACCACCCTGCCAGCAGTGGCACCGTGGAGCGCACCAACAAAACAATAGTTTCCATACTTAAAAAGTATGTATCCGAAACAGGAAAGGATTGGGATCTAAAACTACCATTGGTATTAATGGCTATCAGGGCTACACCATCCAGTGTAACTGGAATTAGTCCTTTTGAGCTCACCCATGGCAGAAAAATGACCGTTCCCATGCATTTGCTCTATAAAACCAATGAACAAATTTTAGTGGGTTCTATATCCACACACGAATATGTGGATAGCTTAAGGAAGCACCTGCAATTTGCTTTTGCATTTGCACAACAGCACTTAGAAAAAGCTGTGAAAGCTAGCCATACCCACTATAATCTGAAAACCACAAATAAGGAATTTGAAATAAACCAAAAAGTTTATTTTTATAATTACCTGAAAAACAAAGCCAAACAGTCAAAATTTTTACCCATGTGGAAGGGACCGTATTGCATCGTGGACAAATTGTCCCCTGTCGTGTATAAGTTAAAACATTGTAAAAACACTTCAGAGAATGAACGATGGTCCCATATTAACCAGTTAAAAGCTGCGCACCCGCAGTCCCAACTTAAAAAACTGGAGAATCTGGACAGGGAAGCATAGACAGGATTGAATGTTAATATGATATATTGACAATTTTTTTTTCTCCTGAAATACTTAGATCGAAAAAATAAAAATTTACTAAACTTTTGACATCCTGAAGATGCACCAGTCCAGGAACCTCGCGGTAGGAGAACACCAGGCTGCATTCAAGACCGTCAATCGTCCATCAAGAAGGAACGTGCTATTGCTGTTGATACTCATTGCATCTCCCACTAACTTATGTGAAGCTATGCGGACACCAATTGCAATATCACGTGGACCCACCACGGGAATCGTGACCCAAGAAATACCGAACTTATTAATGACTGACCATAGGGTTATTAGTCAGACTATTTATGTTGATTTAGATATCGAAGGTGTTTTGAGAAGATCTTTTTCCCTGGCCGAAATACATGATCCTGCCATATTGATGTGGTATCAAAGACATTTGGAAAGGTCCAAGGACTCTATACGAGAGATTTTGTCCCAAGCCGAAAAGTCGATTATTGTACAAAAGTCTTCCTCCAACGCCCGACCAAGAAGGGCTATTGGAAGTATTATTATGGGAATAATGGCCCTGTTAACAGTAGTTGGGACGGTGGTTGGGAGTACTATGAATGCTGCGAATTCTGTGTCCATAAAAACGGTGCAACGCAAGAATGCAGAATTGCAGGCTGCAATTAAGGAAATACAGCTCAATTTAGCAATTCAAAATGAAAATAATGTACATTTGGTTAAAATAATTCAAGACACTGTGGTTGTCACCAACCTACAGACAGCCCGATTAGAACACTCTATCAGACTACATGAACAGGCTTCCCTACAAAGACAGCTGTTTTACCAGTTTGTAGAACCTATATTGTATTTAACCAACACTTATCTCCGTCAATTAGAGATGAGTGTACACGATTTGCTCCAAGCACACATACCTTTGTATTTGGTGGATGTTTTTCTGGTTCGAACCGCTCTAGCTGCCTTACATGGTCCTGAGTTAGATTCCCAACAGATTCGCATTGCTTTTGAAACAGGCACAGCAATTCCCATGTACATCGACACTGAGCGCCTACATATTTCTTTTCTCCTCAACATTCCACTGGTTAGGCCAGAAAAGATTTACCAGCTCAAAAGAGTGATCAACGTAGGCACATGGGAAGGGAACACAAAAACCAAGATTAACTCCCCCGAATTAATTGCCTACCAAAATAATTCCGACACTTACCTTATTCCACAATTACAATCATGCCTAATTTTCAAAGATCAAAATTATCTGTGTCCAGGCAACCCATTTTCACCAGTACAGGGGGGATTTCTCTGTGGATTAGAAGGCTCTACTTCCGACAATACACTATGTGATGTCACTGTCACCCGTTCTACTGATATTATCACCGAGGCGGTCCTGATTAACAACATGTGGTTGGTCAGCACCAATGCACCCAACATAACCGTCACATATATCAAACATGGAACCTTTGCAGTGAGACCCATCACCTATTCAACCTTCACCGTAGTAGTCCCGAAGGACGTAATCATCGGTGTTGGCTCGGAAACTCTTTTCTATGTCAACATTGACGATATGCCAGGGGGTATGGAAATGGTGAATACCTTCAAGCCCTTCTCCATTCCCCAAGATGCTGATCTGGACCTCCTCTTAGATAAAAAGAAATCCCACTCACTCCAACTCCTATTGAAACAAGACAATATTTCAATCTCCGATATGAAATTTTCCAGTGAAGATTCTTCACATCTCGAGTCACTCGAGTTTATGACACAATGGGCACAGGCAGTCTGGAGCAGTGCCACCACCCTATGGCTGCTGCTCGTTACTATCCTGATATTTATTCACAACAAATTTATTATGCAAGTGATGAAAGTCGTCAGACAGCGACAACGAGAGACCGAACTAAATATTGTTTGACTCCAACAGCTGTGCTACCCCATAGAGTACCAAAGAGGGATAATAGATCGAGCAATATGATGTCAAACTTCGAGGATGTTTATCTTACTTTAATTTTGACACTCACATGAACCCTGTTAGGTGAGTTTCAAAAGGGGGGATTTGTAGGGCCTTTTCGAGTTCAAAAGCATCATAAACGCCATTTTGAATGAAAACTGCAAATGTGTGGTGTCACAGCCAGCCTGCACCGAACTGAAGGCTCTATAACTAACTAACTACTTGCGCCAGCGTAATACAAACAGCGTAAATACTAACCTACTAAACTTCTAACATAAAGAGCGTTCATTTCTGTGAAAGGCTGACATGTGCACAAAAGAAACACCTTGCATGATCAAACCAATTATTTTAAAACAAAATAAATGATGCACTGAGAGAAAAGTACGCAGACCATGTCTCCCACCTTCCGCTCACATGAGAGAGCGTTGAATGAGAGCCAAAGAAAGATTGTGAAATTTCTCAAATACAATGGTTAAAAGAAATTTAATTCGTCCTAAAAGAGAAATTTTGTGGAGAAACTTTCTGGCCAACCCAAAAATGACCTTCACTGTCTAAAAGAGATGTGCAGGTGCAGGCATCGCGTCACTATTCAACCAGCCCGAAATACTAATTGGCACGAGGTAATAGGGAAGTCAGGAAAGACAGCAGATAACCCGTCCCGGGAAGCTATACTCCCTGCGTGCAATTATTTTGGTCTAAACATCTAACGCAGTGGATGAAGTCATGGCAGAATTTTAGAAAAATCACTATAAGTATCTTATGCTCCCGAGGGAGGGGGTAATTCTCACTCCTGCAAAATTGACCGACAGTCCGAGGCAGAGAGGAATCGAGGTACAGGGCGCTGCCCTTGAGGGAGAAAAGGACGAACAAGACGGGCGAGTCCAGGCCACAGAGGGGTAAACTGGAGACTGATTCTCTGACAAGCCAGTCAGTGAATCAGAAGCGATACCCAGATCTGATATTTCTCAATAGTATCCGATCTCAGGCAAGAGTGCAACTGCACTCCCCTACGCCTGCTATTCCAGAAGGGCCAAAAGGGTCTCTGCCTGTCTGTCCCCCCGCCAGTGAGAAGCCGATCCAATCCGACCAGATCTGAAGCAAGCGAGCCGAAGGGGGGCCGAGCTGAGCCAGGTTGCCGAAGCACCGCCCCGCCGCTCCAATTACATCTGCAAAACACTGCAGGTGAACGGACACCCATCGAGAGGGGGTCCTTTACGAATCCAGACCAAGAAATACTTAGGTGAGTTAGAACACACGCACATATTGTATGTTTATTTAGTGGTGTGAAACAAACAGACAAAGCTTGTTCTACCTCTTTAGCGAAACCTATACAACATGAATTCTACCTCTCTAGCGAGATACATGCGAAAACTATAATCTCTATATCGAATGCTTTAACCCCACACCCTGAGCTATATTATTCCTAACAAGAACGATATTATTCCTAAGACTTGCTGCTAATATATAAATATAATCAATTTTATGTATACCTTGTAACATATCTGTTTATATTCAAATAAACGTGCCGAAGAAGAGCACATCTACATATAAGAAGAAAAGTCTCTGTAATTATTGCCTATCGTGAATTATTGATTTGTATGGATTGTGTGCAGTGCTTACAGCCATAATGAGCCGATAGACAGAACGAGTCTATAATAGGCCTGACAGATTTGGAGGGGACTAACCCGGCTGTTAAGTATTAAAATTGCCACAATCATTTTAGATATAGAACTCTAACAAATACGACATGGCAGCTAAGACCCTTCCGTTTGAAGACCTAGTAAATACAACTATATCAGACCTATTTGCATACTCAGGATCCAAATTATTGGAACAAAGTGACTGGGTTAAACAGCAAAAAGACGAGATAGATAAATTCCCATCAGATACTCTCCACAAGCAAGGATGTTTAGTACATTCGATGGTGGAAGTATATTCAAAAGCCGAAAAGAAAGACAAATCCAAAGCACTGTGTAATCTGGCAGGTCGTCTCTGGTTTGCGCATGATAAATTATATGGGGAAAATACAACTATGAAACAAGATTTTGCTGAATTAAACACGAAACTCGCTATAGCTGAGGGAGAAGTTTTGTCTGTTATTGATGAAAAAAATGAACTCTCTGAAAAACTGTATCGGTTGCAAACTGTGCGCCCGTGTGAGGATGTTCAGTCGAATGGGGATGATGAGAGAGAACGTGAAGAGGAAAGAGATGCTAAGGCGCGCCAGCTTTTCAGAGAATTAGAAAATGCGAGAGATGAAATAGACATGTCTCATCAACAAATTGACAACCTGCGCAGGGAGAATGAAAGACAGGTTGACATACTTTATGAGCTGCAGGATCAAGCCCGCGAAGGTCGCAGGCGCAGTGATACATATCAACAAACGATACAGGATCTAGAAAAAACATTAAGAGAGAGGATACCCCGAGACCCCTCAGACTGTGACGGTTCCTGTAAAACTAAGATTAGGCAGATGGAAAATCTTATGCGGGAAACCGATGAGGAGATCAGGACACTCAAAAATACGATAAATTTAGATAATGAACGCTATTGGAATGCCCATAATATAGTAAGGGACAGAGAAGTGAGTCTTGCACAAAGGGAAATCGAAATAGCCCGTCTAGAAAACGACAGAACCACACTGCAAGAGCAGATGATGGAAAAGCAAAAAGAGATAGAGGAGTTACGAGCCCATATTTGTGAAGGGGAGAAACGTCAAAGCGATAGTCGCCGTCCACTGACCCCCGAGGTTAATAAGACGTGGGGAGATTCCAACTTACCGGAACCCTCTGACTATGAGGAGCCCCATTATGGTAAGAGAATACAAAAGACTTCACGAAAGGAAAGGGGAGAGGAGACACAGAGAAAATATACCTCTTTTCAAACCTACCCCCGCGATGAAGAGGAGCTAGACCCCGAGGCGGCCATAGCAACCAAACCCAAGATTAAAACTAAAAAGAGTGAGCGCCCACACCCGGATAGGATAGGGGGGGAAGCCCCGCCGCCCGCCAGCGCCAAATCAATAAAAACTTTACGCGGAATGCTACCGTCCTTTTCCAAGAGTAATAAAAGTAGCTCCATATTAGAACACCTGGCTCTCTACCAGCGGCTCATGGAAGCCTTGGAGATGAACAGTGATGTCGAGCTAAGAACTTATTTATCGTGGACTTTCGCGGCTGATTCCCAATCATTCTTTTTGAGTGTAGACAGTAAAGATTATGAAGATTGGGCCGAATTTCGAAGTGAGGTGATCAAACATTTTTCCCCTCACCGAAACTCTCATGAAGCGCTACGACACGCATTAAACCTGAAGTGCGAAACCAATCAACATCCCCGAGACTACCTACAATTGCTTAAAAACGCGTTTGCACAGGTACAAAAGGAGGTTAACGTGGAAAATGAGCAGTTTAAGGACGCTTATTTCTACGGCCTCCCAAAGAATATTCGCACCCAACTTGCACGGGACTATAACGAAAATCGATCTATTGACTGGATTTATAAACAAGCTAAAAGCATTTATGATGTTAGCCGAACTGAGGAAACTACCGAGGGCCGAGATAAGGCGAAACCCAGTAAGGTGTGCGAACTCAGCAAAGAAAAAGAATTACCCTTTGAGGCCGGTGGTAATAAACCCCGCCCACCACAAAAAGAAAAAGAGCCAAGAAAAAATCCCGAGCAAAAAGTGCCTGAAAAACCCTCAAAAGATACCGAGGGGCAGAAAGAAATTAGCCCCCGTTATAAAGGGAATAATCCTATCCCAAATTTCGTATACCGAAACAAGGAAGGGCAAAATAATGTGCGCGCTGGCACAGAAAGGGAAATGACACGAGAGAATGAGAGAAATGAACGGGAGTTGTACCGCCCCCAAGGGAGGGACGGGGACGCCCCGAACAATTATAGGCAAAGGGAATACGAACGGTCGGATCAGCCGTCTTATAGACGGGGTGATTATGACTTTCGTGACAGAGAAGACACCCGCCCTCACTTTGATAACCGTGACCGGTATCAACAGTGGGACGAGCGCCCTCGCTCTCCGCGTCCATCCAATCGCTTCAACGCGCTCGAGGAGCAAATTCATGATTTAACCCAGCACTGTAAAAAAATACTCACTAAAGACTCGGGACCTAGCCCACGAGGAAACACCGAGAGTGCTAGCGGACCCACTGACCATGGCGTCCAGCCACCTGGGCAATGACTGGCCGAGGTCTCTGTGAGACCCATGGGGGAAGTGAGAAGCGGGAGATATTTTCGACATTTACAGTGTAGTAAAATAGATGTGACTTCACCGGCTGGTGAAAGTGAAACTGAAGAATCAAAACCCTCGGAAGGAAGGGAGGGGTGCGAGGGAACCATGGGGGCTTGCGCTGCGATTGAAAAAGAGAGCACAGAAAAGCAACCGCTGTCTAAACCCCAAAAGATTCAACAGAAAGTAATCGATGTAATGAAGAAACAAATGATTAAAAACTCTCACTTTGTGTGCGAGCTGCGCGAGGAAAATGACCGACATTACGCACAAGTGATGTTGAAAAATAGATGGAACGTTGAGGCTCTCTTAGACTCAGGGTCTGAGGCAACCCTCATCTCCAAGAAAATATTCTGGTTTATTAACCAGGATAAAACCGATGAAGAAATAACAAAACTGATCACTCCAACGGGAAAGTTGCACAGTGTTAACGATGAGGACGTTCCCATGCTGGGCGTGGCCCAGATGGACATCCGAATTGGAAAGCACTGTATGACACACCCGGTGATAGTGGTTGATCTGAACTCAATGGACATACTATTAGGTGGCGATATACTAAGCCGTTTATCGCCCCTCATAGACTACTTTAACGGAGTGCTTTGGGCTCAAGTGAAAAATCCCATTCCTCTCCGAAAAGTTGAAGCTGAAAAAAATAATAACACACGAGTCCACGTGATTGAACGTAGAACTGACTCGATCGAAATCTATTTTAGAAATTCACAGACCCCAGAGGTTACTGTAATTACTAAAAATTTCGACAAACAAAATCACAAAGCCCACCGGCAGTCGACTGTACTGCTGGACTCTGAGCGAAAGTGGAACTCCAAAATTGAAGATGACTGTCTTAAGTTCTCTGTGGAGACCCAGAAGCCGTCTAAAACCAATATGGGCACATTTACACCCATAAAAATATTGGTGCCAATGGAGAAAAACGAAGGAGGGTGGTTCTTCCCTGTTAAAATAGCAGGAGAAACCACCCCGACCAGGGCTAAACTAGATCTAACTTTAGAGAGATCTTATGTTAGTGACAGAATGGTTCAAGAACTAAATAACCGAGGAAACACAACAAAAATAACTCCTTATGAAACGGACCCCAGTAATGCACTGCCGGAAAGTTCCATAGTGGGGAGAGCAATGATGGAAATTAACGTTGGAGACAAAATGCTAAAACACAATATGCACGTTGTTACAGGATGTGATGTTGATGTTTGCATTGCCAATGACATTTTGCACCGAATAGTTGCTTTTGTGGACGTGATCAATGGGGAAC
>JAUEJI010641056.1:0-12218 GCA_032275285.1 Desmognathus perlapsus
TTGTGGCTTTGGCAAGCGCGTTCCGGGCCGGCGCGGGGGCGCGCCTGACATCCCATACAAGGGGAAAAGGGGACTATGGACTAAGGGAACATTAGTCACTACGGTGAGTAACATGTTCTTAGTGACTAATGTTCCCTTAGTCCAAAGTCCCCTTTTCCCCTTGGGTTCCCCACCCACCATCCCCTCTAATAAGTTTCCAAGTGCCCCGTCCAATGGTGGCGGAAAATGGGTTCTGAGGTGAGAGGAACGGGAGGCGCATGAGGGGGTGGAGCCGGGGGTGTGGCTGGGGCCACGTGAGAGCGTTCTAGATGCCTCGGCTCCGCACAGGCGCCATTCTATTTTTGTGGCTTTGGCAAGTGCATTCCGGGGCCGGCACGTGGGGCGCGCTGGACATCCCATGCAAGGGGAAAAGGGGACTATGAACTAAGGGAACATTAGTCACTATGGTGAGTAACATGTTCTAATTATTCCACCTTTGACATGAAGCTGTTGGCTATCAAGCTCGCGTTGAAAGAATGGAGACCTTACTTGGAAGGTGCACTCCATCCAGTGATCATTATCACCGATCACTGTAATTTTGAAGCCTTGAGGAAGACCTCAGTAATGTCTCCCCGGCAGTCTAGGTGGACCCTTTTCTTTAGCCAGTTTGATGTCCGGATTACTTTCAGGCCAGGTACGAGGAACGTCTAGGCGGATACTTTGTCCCAGATGTATCTCCAACCTGACGACAGGGAGCAATCCCTCTCTGGTCCGATCTTCCCGCCAGAGTATGTGTTGTCCGTGGTTGGGGATCCCTTGATGACCTTTCTTGAGAATGTCAAGAGGTCATACGATCCCGAGGAGCGGGACCGTTTCTTGTTTGAGGACAGGACCAGGATGGAAGTGGACGGCCTGTTCTTCCACAATGTACATTTGTGGGTCCCAATGGAAGCCCTCCAGAAGGAGGTACTGTCATGGGTCCACAATGCCCCGTTGAGTGGATATCCAGTAATCCGAAGCACCATGGTCCTTATGTCTCGTCACGTTTGGTGGCCAGGTATGAGGGCATCAGTGGATGAGTACGTAAACATCTGTCCAGTTTGTGTGTGGGCTAAAGCCTCAAGGGTGGCCCCCCGGGTCCCCTTCACCCTCTTCCGATCCCTGAGATTCCATGGTCCTTTGTGACCATGGACTTTGTCACAGATCTGCCACCATCGGGCGGATTCAGGCATATCTGGTGCGTCAAGGACACCTTGGCCAAGATGATACACTTGGTCCCGCTGAGGGCCATTCCATTGGCCCCGGCATTAGTGCGCCTCTTTGTGCTCGCATAGTTCGGTTACATGGACTTCCCCAGTTCATCGTTAGTGACAGGGGTCCTCAGTTCACAGCTCGGATTTGGCAGGCCCTTCTGTCCCGCCTTGGGCTGGATCTGCATTTGTCCACTGCATATCACCCCCAGACCGATGGCGCTACTGAGAGGAGTAACCAGGATTTGGAGCAGTACCTTCGTTGTTACTGTCTCCATGACTCAAAGTTGTGGCCCACATATCTCCCGATGGCGGAGTTCACTCTGAATAACGGGGTTTAGAGCGCGATCAAGATGTCCCCGTTCAAGGAATTGTATGGGTACAACCCATTGCCTTGGCCCACAAGACTTGTTGGGCTTCCTGGAGAACCACTCGCTGATGCCTTTATACAGTCGTATAGGGCATGAGTGGTATGGCTCAAGGCGAATCTAGTGCAGTCTAGAGACACGATGTAGGCACAGGTGGACAAGCGGCGAACCCCAGTCCCCACATATGGGGTGGGGGACATGGTTTGGTTGTTGACTGCGAATATCAAGATGCCGGGGAATCCTAAGTTGAAGCCCCAGCATATCGGTCCGTTCTCAGTGGTGCAGATGATATCTAACGTGGCCGTGAAACTGGACTTACCCCTGCACCTGAGGATTCACCCGGTGTTTCATGTATCTCTTCTGAAACTGGCGTCGAATCGTCCCATACGACAACAAGCTCAGGTCCTGGGCGCCTGGTGAGAGGGTAAGGGGGTGGATTGGAGGCTTAACTCTGTTACGGTGCACTTCACAACCCTGGCCAGCAGGGGGCGCTGTTGCCCCCACCCCCACCCCTACCCCCCGCTGCCAGGGAGGGGGGCCCTTTGGGGCGCTTATCGCCCCAAGCGCTCCCTTCGCACCCGGCTGAACCCCTCAGGGGGTCCCCCAGCAATAGGGTAGTCCAGTCCTGTAGCGCTGGCGCAAGTGCCAGAGCCACACATGCAGCACTTTTCAAAAGCGCCCTGACAAACCTGTCGAGGTGCTGGGGTATGTGCCCCCACCCTGTCAGCGGGGGGGGCGCAAACAGTCAGGGACCAAACAGTAAGTTGGGAAGCACAGTTGGATACTGGGACTGTGGACTGGCCTTTCCCAACTTCCTGTAATGGCTACCTGGGAGGAGTCCTAGAGATGATTGGCTCCTGCCGGGCTTCTATAAAAGCACGGCAGAAATGCTAGGATGCTGTCAGAACACTTTGTTGCTCAGAGGTGTTCTCTCCGTATGGCTGAAGGTGCTCCCTCAAGCCATTTCCTGCCTGAAGGCGAAGCGCTGCTTTGCTCCCTGGCCGTGCAGGCTTGCACTGCCGTTTGTTTGTGTTAGTGTTTGTCTTGTGTTTGTGGTTCCAGTCCTCCTCCTTAGGGGAGAGTGTGGACAGCAGTCCTAGGTCCAACGCCAGGCACCTCGAAGAGATAGGTGAGTGGGGACTGGTTTCTGATGTGGGGGTTCTGGTTGGCGCTGGAGAGTGGGAGGCTCTTAAAGGGGTAATAACCCTTTTTTCTTGTTTTGTCTCCTCTCCAGGGAACGCTTCCCTATCCCCCTGAGGTGTCTCACTGCTGCTGCCGGGCGTTGGGTCACCCCCTCCTGAGTGTCTCTAGGTTCAGGGAGGTGACCAGACTTTGGGGGGCAGCGGAATATCATTGTGCACGCGATCAGGCCTAACAGGAAGCGGAGAGGACACTTCACTGTCTTGATGTGCACCGAGCTCTGAAGTTTTACCTGAAGCGCACTAAAGATATTCGCATCATACAGCGTGCGGGCTGCACGCGCATGCTGTACATACAAAGGCAGCCTCTGTGGCATTTCAGCGGCATGTCCCGCTGGATGTCATTTGCAAGGCGGTGACATGGGCTATGCCCCATGCCTTCTGCACTCATCAATCACTTGCAGCAAGTTCGAGAGCTAATGCACAGTTCGGTCAAACTGTTCTGCAGAACTTGTTTGGTTAGATCTGTGTTGCTCTCTGTCTGCCACTACCCTTCACATGTTAGTTTTGGTAGTCTCCCATGAAAGGGGAAAAGGGGACCGTACGTAAGGGAAACAACATGTTACTCACCGTAGTGACTAATGTTCCCTTAGTCCATAGTCCCCTTTTCCTCTTGGGTTCCCCACCCACCATCCCCTCTAATAAGTTCCCAAGTGCCCCGTCCAGTGGTGGTGGAAAATGGGGGCTGAGGTGAGAGGCACGGGAGGCGCGTGAGTGGGCGGAGCCGGGGGCGTGGCTGAGGTCCTGTATAAAATTAACAAAGGAATAAGATTATAGATTCTATAGGCACCCCACTGTGGTATGTTTTGGGTATTATGCACACTGAGCTTCTTATGACTTCTCTTCTAGTGGGTGAAATGTGTATATGTTTGGAGACTGCCCCGCGATCTAATGGATTAGAGCCAGGAATATGATTTTTGCAAAGCAGCATAGGTATTGTCATCACATTTTCTGTAGCAGGAGTTTTCCACTTTGACTTTTACTAAGAACACTGGGTGATCTAGTTGTTAATTCACAGACAAGGTGTCTAGTTTTTGACTCCGTTCCTAATATGTTTGGGTCTGCTGCCTGTCCCTGTTTCTCTCCTCCCATTAACTTTTTGGTGTGGTTTTGGAGGGTGCCGTGTGCAATGTCACAAGGTTTGCTGTGCTCATGGCTATTTACTTTACTTTTACTTTATTGACTAGATTAACGTGCCACACACCCATGGGCCTCAGGGCACACAAGATATTGAGATATTCATTTTTGAATCACTCATAAAAGCATGTTTATAACTGTTGTAGGTGCTGATACATCAAGTCAACTACAGCCCCTGAGGAATTTCCCGAAGGAATGTAAACAAAATGGGAATGAAACACACTGTGTCGGGCATCAAAGAGTTGTTATGGGCAAAAAAAATCAATACTGTGAAGGATGTAGAATTGTATGAGATGTGGCCTTCGTATTAGATTGTCATAGTATGTAAGAAATCTACCTGTTTTAAATGTATTCATGAAGGTATTCCAGGAATTATTCAGCACTGTGTGTACTTTGTCAAGCTTTTAATAAAGTTGTTCCAATGAACGACCTATGGCCATGAGCATGGTTGGTGGGTTCCCATAAGTAGGTTGATTTGCAAAGCGGAGACATGGGCTACGCCCCACTCATTACTCACTTGCAGCAAGCTCGAGAGCTGATGCACGGTTCGGCCAGATGGGAGGCGCGTGAGGGGCGGGGGCGTGGCTGGGGCCATGCAATGCATTCTAGATGCCTCGGCTCCATGCAGGCGCCGAGTTCTCTATTTGTGGCTTTGGCCGGCGCTGGGGCGTGCCGGACATCAAATGCAAAGGGAAAAGGGTACTATGGACTAAGGGAACATTAGTCACCACGGTGAGTAACATGTTCTAACTTGCACCTCCTGTATAGAGCTTTGGTGAAAGTGTTATGAAAGTAATAATAAATATATATATACACTCGCTGCCAATTGCAAGAAATAAGTAATGAAAATTGCAGGTTTAAATAATAATTATATAAATAATACATATTTATGTATCAAATTCTCACCATAAAAAGAATATAAGACTGCTAGTATGCTAATTCATGTCTTTCTTTCACTCTTTCAGCTTGTGCACATACCAGTCATGCCCTTGAATTCATCGGATGACTCACAAGTAGGTCTTGAAATTAGTAATTGCTAGTTTAGACATCGCTTTTGGCTGGTATTGTTGTATGAAAGTAATCATGATTTCTTGAACAAACAACTAATAATTGTCATCAACCTATGTATGGCATGCAATGATGTTCTACGGCCTAATCTGGCAAGATCTAGAAATTGTATTAGCGATCCAAGGTTACAGGTGACATGTATATACATATATACAGGCACGAGATACTTAGCAGATATTACTGCTGATATGTCCCATTTACGGTATGTGGAACTCTAAACTGGAGCTCGGAGATGGATCAGGTTGTGGGAGATCTGTACCGTGTCCACAAGTTTGGCCCGGGTACTCTATGCTGGCGTTGTGTCACTCTGGCATCTCCCACCCCTCTTACGGGACGCTAAGAGAGCGCCAGGGTACACTGAGGACACCGCACTTTACCCCCAGCACTTGCTGCAGTAGCAGCCCCCGTCGGTAAGACAGACAATACCTTACACTATTACACAATAAACACAACACAATCAGATCAGGAATATTACACTAAGCACAAAAAACACAGCATAATCAGATCAGCAATATAACACAGGTATTGTCACAGCCAGAAAGTAATGCAAACCAGACCAGAAATGTACAAAACACGCAAGGGTTTATTTGGAACAATGGGATGAACAAGAGAAAATTATTTGGCAGAGAATAAGCAAAATTATATGGAAAAATGGGCAAATGGTATGGCACCACAACAGTAAATGGACAATGGTGCGGCATAGCACAGGCAAAGAAACAGAACAACAAAGGTGGCAAACAATAAACTATTTGGGTGGCAGCAGGACAACTAGGAGGACCCCAAAACCAGCAACTTATGTGGCTAATCAGTCAAACGGATGCAGAACAGGAAAGTTACTCATGGCAAAACCAGACATGTAAACGCAGAAATAAGGGTACATTTCTTTACGTCCTGTCCCCTTTTCCCCTTGCATGGGATGTCCGGCACGTCCCCGCGCCGGCCTGGAAAGCGCTTGCCAAAGCTGCATAGAGAACTCGGCGCCTGCGCGGAGCCGAGGTGTCTAGAATGCTCTCGTGCTGCCCCAGCCACGCCCCCTCACGCGCCTCCCATTCCTCTCACTTCAGTCCTTTTTTCCGCACCTACCGGCCTGGACGTGTCTTGCCTTGCGGCTCTTTTTGCTGTGTCATAGCCACTTTTCTTTGCAAAATCCTTGACGATTTTCTCTCATCTTGGTCTTCAGCCAGTCAGATGCCGTCTGGGTTTAAGTCCTGCACCTCGTGTCGACATTCCTTCAGTGGGTCTGACCGCCACGGATTCTGACTTGAGTGCTTGGGGCCTCATCACCGGCACTGCGACAAGCTCTCCACCCGTGCACTTCGGGCTTGATTGCAGTGGTGGAAGCAGCTCTTCGGTTCCTCGCCTCCTCCGGAGTTCCAGGAGATCCTGAAGCGGCGTCACAGTAGAGGTAAGAAGGTTTCACTTCCTGGAACCTGCAGGGCCTTCTACCGACCATGCCCAGGCAGTCGAGGGCCTGGTGCGGTCTACACCCAGGACAGGCCCCGTGTTTACCGGTGCTTGCACCGAGGGGCCGCAGCCCTTAACCGAGGCTCACCTGGGGCCGGTAGCCTCACCCGACATTGAGTCAGAGGGTGCTTCGGCATCTCCTTCCATCGAATTCGACAAGGGCCTCGATTCCCCAAAGCACCGATGTGGTACACTGCACCGAGGTCCCCCGCCCCGCCCATATCACAAGCGGCAGGCTCGAGAGGCTTTTTCCACCGGTCCACGAGATCCTGTACAGGGTTGACATGGAGCCTGGTGGTTCCGAGGGGGCTGAGGGGGCAGAATCACTACCCTTCCAAGAGTTTACCCCCTCGGATCCACTGGGTAGAGTGCCGGCATCGTCCATTTCGGCATCCTCCATGACTCGTTTCCAGATAGAGGCGGACCTCACGTTTTCCACCCTGGGGTCGCACGACACGCACATGCACATGTTTCCTGCCCTGGGCGGCACCCATCCACCCAGCTCCATGCATGCGTGGTCGGCGGGAGAGTGGCACCAGGAGTCCTTGTTCACTGACGATGCACCCCTTCCGAGCGAGCAGTCTAGGCCCTGTACGTTTCTCAAGGCCTACGATGAACTGTCGCATCATCAGATGGAGTCCCGGAACCGGATAGAGCTCACACTGCAACCGGAACCGGAACTCCTGAATACCTTTATGAGGCTCCTCACGTCTAACACAATGAGGACCTTTATGGTGGATGTCATGAAGGAGACCTTCCCAGGGCTCCTGCCAGGGTACCCTCCCCCCGCCTCCTGCCCCTACGGGTCCAGTTCTTGGTGGGGGGGCCCCCTCGGGGCCAACCTTTACAGGGTTCGATCCTCCTAGGAGGGGTGCATTGCTGTCCCCTTGGCCTGGACCGGCGGAGCCAACAAATATCTGGCCTCTGCTTCCTTCGGGACCCTCTCCTCGTCCTCAGATGCCCCCACCCCTACCACAGTGGGGAGTTGTAGTCACTGACGAGGAGGAGGAGCAAGGGGCTCCCTCTCTGTGAGGTCAGCGCATTTCCTTTTCGGTGATACCCTGACCTGGTTGCCCATGACCCCATGCTTCTTCAGGAGTGCTTTCTGCTAGACATCATCCTGCCCCTACGTCGGGCATTATGATCCAGGCTGATGTCCTGGAAACAGTGCGTGAAATATGGGAGAAGCCCTACTCTTGTCCTGCAGTGGACAAATGCATAGATCTTTGGCACCGTCTCATCCCTACGGAGACTCTTTGCTTGGCCTCTCAGCCTCCAGCTCAATCTCTGGTTGTTGCTGCGGCTGTGAAGTCTCCCGCAGCCTCTTCCAATGCACCACCAGGCAAGGAGGAAAAGCTGCTTGATGCTTTTGGCAAGAAGGTTTATGCAAATGGTAGCTTGCATCTCCATCAGGCTAATGCAGGTGCCATTTTGGTGGGTGCCAATCACCGCCTCTGGGAGGGTCTCACCAAATTCAAGGAATTTATTCAGGCAGACCTCCAAAAGGATTTCACCGAAGATGTTTCCGATGCCATGCGCATTTCTGATCTGATGTTAAACGCAGCCGTGTTCCATTTGGACACGGTGGCCCATGCTATGTGTGTGGGGGTGGACATGCATCGCCAGGCTTGGCTTAAGTCTACCTCCCTACAGCAGGATGCGCATGACATGGTGCTGGACCTTCCATTCGACGGTTTAGAGCTTTTTGCCCCAGGGACAGATGCCCTCTTGGAAAAATGCACAACGGGGGCTAAGACGGCGAAATCCCTCACACCAATCTCTAAGCCACCCACACGAGTGGCTGGCTCACCGGTACCCGGAGGGAGAAAGGCTCAGCACCGCTCCTCTGACGGACCTGGGTTCCGAGGGTTCATAAATCGACAGAAGGGCCGTGAGCATAAAGGTGCTTCGTCGTTCAGAAAACAAGAAAAAGGTGGCTCTTCCACCACCCCTCGTTCTTCCGACCCCATCAAGGACTGAGGGGCTGATGGGCCACTTCAGGACCCTGGTTGGGGGGAGGGTCTCCCTCTATGCCTCGGCCTGGCGGGCGATTACATCAGACCCGTGGGTCCTGTCGGTGGTTGGTTGGGGGTACCATCTTCCCATGCCACCGTCACCCCCTTCTGCATTGCCGCATCACCGGTCACTGTCCCGGTCACCGGTCACTGGTACAGGCTAGCGAGCCTGTACCACTGACCGAGGAAGGCCAGGGGTTTTATTCCCACTTCTTTGCAGTGCAGAAAAAAGACGGAGCTGGCCTCTGCACGATTCTGGACCACAGCAGATTCAATCTTTGTCTGTCTCCAGAGTCTTTCAAAATGGTTACACTGGCATACATCCTATCTGCTCTGCAGTTGGAGGACTGGCTCTGCGCCGTGGATCTGAAGGACGCATATTTCCACATTCAGATCTGGCTGCTACTGTCACACACACACACCTTTTAGCTGAGCACTTGGTTAGTTAGTGTAAATATAGTCAGTGTAAATATTCAGTTAGTGAATGTCACACACACACACACACCTTTTAGCTGAGCACTAGGTTAGTTAGTGTAAAGTCAGTGTAAATATTCAGTTAGTGTAAATACAGTTAGTTAGTGTAAGTATTTAGCAGGCGGGCACAAACACGAATACATACTAGAGTACATACTAGAGTCAATGGCGTTAATAGTGTATACCATTGTACAGGGACAGGTACACTAAAGGAATGATGAGCCCAACGGGACCCTGTACTTGGAACCCTCGGTGAGGGTTCCAAACCAATCCATTGGCCCTGAAATCTTCGCTTTGGCACCTGACTACCAACCTGGAAGGACACTGTTGCTTGAGCTCCCGTTTGCCCCTTTGCCGGAATCACCCACTGAGGATCTGACTGTGAGAACGAGGACACAGTCACACAAACCAACAGACAACATCTCAGGTTTGGGTTCGGGTTCACTTACGTGCGCGGTCGCTAAACTTTTTGGGCTAGCCCGCCCCTTTTTGGGCCTCGGTGCCTCCTCATTCCGCCCGGCCTCTGGAACTGTCCCCCTGTGCCTGTACATTTTGGACTGCCAACCTTTGAGGCCCCTCGGAACCGACATCAGCCGTATCTGCAGTAGGCGCCCCCGGGGCACCACTCCCAGCCCGGTTGAATGCGCGTGCGCTCCCCTCAGAGAAGAAGGACCAGCGCACGCGCAGGGCGTCCCTCTCGACGCATGCGCGCTACAGAAGGAAGCGCTCGCACGCCCCACTGCTCCTGATTGCAGACAGAGACTGAGACTTGGCTCCTCCAGCCCTCAAGTGGCCCACCAGCCTTTAGACCTCCCTCTGGGACTCGAAGCCCGCCGGACACCCCCCCAAGAGAACCAGGGTCGGACCGGCCACTCTCCAGGACAACAACACTCTCTGGAACAACATCCTCCGGCGCCGCCTCCCAGCAGGTGAGAGGATTATTAACGGAGGTCCTGGGAGAGGGAAAGCAAGCTGAAACAACCGGCTCTGAGGCAGGGAAAGATTCTAAAAGCCACCTTCTGTGTTCCCCTGTCTCTCAGGTTCACCACCGAATCTGCGCCAATCCACACCACCTGGTCCCCAGCGAAGACTCTCCGGAACCCGTGCCAATTCCGTCCCTGACCCCCACTCCTTACCTCGGCGGCGCCGGCCTCCCGGGGTTGTGGCACCCTTTAGTGACCCCGATCATAGGAGGCCGACGCTGACCACACCCCCACAATTCATCTCCAGCCCGATCTTCTCTGGAACACAGGTGAGCTCCTCTTTACTTACATTCATCGTTGTGACAGCTACATCCACTGTTCCTTCGTTTTGTGGCAGGGGATGCTCACTACCAATTTTGTATCCTCCCTTTCAGACTCAGCACAGCTGCCCGCACCTTTTCCAAGGTAGTGGCGGTGGTGGGCAACCTCCTCAGAAGGGAGGGTATCCACATCTACCAGTACCTGGACGACTGGCTTTTGAGGGCTGTGTCCCCAGAGAAAGTCCAGCACGATTTGACCAGGCTACTGAGGCTGCTGGTAGACCTGGGCATCTCTATCAACGAGAAAAAGTCCACGCTGTGTCCAGTCCAGTCTCTGCACTTCTTGGGTGCAATCTGGGATAAACAGCAGGGGAAAGTTTTCTTTCCACCAGAAAGAGTGCTGAGAATCAGAGAAATTTGCCAACTCTTTCTGAGGAGCTCGGCGTTGCCAGCTCTGTGGTTCCAGAGGCTGCTGGTATACATGGCATCCTGAATCCTTCTGGTTCCTTTTGCCCGGCTCCACATGCGCAGGCTACAGCTGCAGCTGGCCTCGCAGTGGGACCAGGAGACCATGCCCCAGTCGCACCTGGTACTCGTACCAGAGGTACTCCATCAGGATCTCCACTGGTGGTCGCGGGAGGGGAACCTCCTGCAGGGAGCTCCGTTCCATGGGCCAGAACCAGACTGTGCCATGACAACGGACTCCTCAGACTTCGGCTGGGGGGCGGCCATGGGTCGACTGCAGATCCATGGCCTGTTATTCACCCAGGACAAGAAGACTCACATCAATGTCCTGGAGTTGAAGACAGTTCTGCTGGCCTTGAAAGCATTCTTGTCCTCAGTGGAGGGCAAGACGGTCCTGGTGTACACAGACAATACCACAGCTATGCGCTACCTGAACAATCAGGGAGGTACCCGCTCCATGTCTCTTTGCATGTTGGCAATTTCTATCTGGGAGTGGGCAAGGCAAAACTGTATTCATCTGCTGGCTGTTCACATACCGGGAGTGGAAAATGTGAAACAGACAGGCTGAGCCACAGGACCTCTGCGGCGCACGACTGGGAGATCCACCAAGAGGTCCTGGACTGGATATTTCAGTATTTGGGTCACCCTCCAGTCGATCTATTTGCCACTCAGTCGAACAAGAAGTGCCCCAGCTATGCATCGTGGATGGGGAGAGGGAAGGACATCCCTGGGAGATGCCTTTCTCATCCGGTGGGATCACCTGTTCGGGTATGCGTTCCCTCCCCCAACAGAATGGGTTGGTTCTCTACCCTTACCCACAGTTGCTCAACTTAGCAGCTTGGAACCTGAGGACCTTTCCTTAGCCCAATTCAGCCTTTCAGACGACAACTTGCGTGTCATCAGGGTTGTACGCAGGGATTCCACCCGCTCTCAGTACTGGAGCAAGTGGCTGCGTTTTTGCCATTGGGCTCTGGCATGGGAAGTCAATCCTTTGACTTGCAATATGGACCCCGTGCGGTCCTTCATCTCTTTCTTGGCTGAGTCAGGGATTAGGACTGCTTCCTGCCGTACTTATCTGGCATTCATTGGAACGTATTGGAGCACTGAAGCTTCCTCCTTTTCGCTCCAAAATGCGATTGTAAGACGTCTTAACAACCTGTTCCCTTCAGTGAGGGCTCCCGCCCCGTTTGGGACCTGAATGTCGTGCTTTCCAGTCTTGCTCACAAATCTTTTGAGCCCCTGGCTACCTGTGATCTTTCCTTGTTGACTTGGAAGGTGGTTTTTCTGGTTGCCATCACTTCTGCTAGACGAATCAGTGAACTGCAAGCACTCTGTGCTGATGAGCCATATCTGCTGTTTCACCAGGACAAGGTGGTTCTTCGTACTCACCGTTCCTTTGTCCCTAAGGTTAATACAGAATTTCACATTAACCAGGAGATTTTCCTTCCGACTTTTTTTCCAAAACCCACATCGGATGCGGAGGACGCTTCACTGTCTTGATGTGCGCAGAGCTCTGAAATTTTACCTAAAGCGCACTAAAGATATTCGCACCACCA
>JAUEJI010652126.1:0-12218 GCA_032275285.1 Desmognathus perlapsus
CTGATTCCGCTCCTTCCCCTGCTCGCTCGGGCCCACCGGGCCCTCCTCTGCCAGGCCCTGGTCATCTCTAAGATTGCCTACTGCAATTCTTTTTTTACGGGCCTGGCGGCGGTCGACCTGGTTAAACTGCAGCGCGTGCAGAACAGGGCCACGCGGCTGGTCTGGGGCTTGCGTCGATGCGATCATGTCTCGGCCGCGAGGAGAGCGCTGGGTTGGCTTACCATCCAGGACCAGATCAGGCTCAGGGGCCTGGTGATCATGTGGCGGGCCCTCTACCATCAGGGCCCCCGGTACCTCCAGTCCCGCTTCTCTTGGGCGCCTGAACTCCGTCCCATTCGATCCCACCTACGAGGCAGAGTCTCAGTTCCGCTCGCCAAGCGAGCCCGTGCCCGAGGTCGGGCCCTCTCTTTCGTCGGCCCCACCTGGTGGAATGCCCTCCCCGTTCAGATCAGGCTGGCCCCTACGCTTGGCTCCTTCAAACGACTGGTCAAGCTGCACTTTCACTCCCAGGATGTGTAACCTGTGAGCTCCACTCCGCCTCTCTCCTCTATGGGTCACATTTTTTCCATGAATGTTTAAGGGCAGGGTGGTCATGGACTCTGCTGGGTGGGGTTCTGGGTGGGCATAGCTGACGGAAGAGGCACCCCCACAGGATCTCTCACTTGTTCTGCTAAACTGTCACTCTGCCGTGAAACATGCCTCGGCCATTGCTGACTTAATCGAGTCCCTTGCTCCCGCTGCTTTTGCTATGACGGAAACCTGGTTTAGACCAGGCGAAGAGATTACAGGGTTAGGTCTCTTGCCTAAGAATTATTACTTGCTCTCTCAACCACGGATAGGGCGGATTGGAGGGGGGGTTGCTATGGCCTTTCGCGAGGACATAACAGCATCTGAATTAGGCAAACCTTCAGATTCCACCCACCTAGAATATATGCTAATTAGAGCAGGTCCTTCCTCGGATAAAGATGTTGTGTTTTTTCTTTTATACCATCCCCCTGAGAAACACCCCCAGTTTCTTGCCGAGTATTTTGAGATCTTAATGACCATCCTTGATCTCTACCCCAAGTTGGTGATTCTAGGGGATATGAATCTACACATTGATGACCCTAATAACGCCATAGCGGAGAGGTTTGCTTCCAGGTTAGGTGAGTTGGGTTTTAGAATCACTCCTTCTGGCCCCACCCATAGAGAGGGCCACCACCTAGATCAAATCTGGGCCAGAGATATCGTAATCTCCCTACTGGATATTCGACCTTTACATTGGTCTGACCATTTTTGCCTCTCAGCCAACATCGACCGCTGGGCCACCAAACCCGAGGCGACTCGGAAGAGAGGCCCAGCGGAGAAGATTTGGATTCGCAGCTTTCGAAATCTGTCTGTTGACTCTTTCGCTTGCTGGCAATCTGATTCCCCCCCCTTTCCAGGGGGGTCTGACCCCGAGCTGCTCTCGGCAGAAATTGTCAAACACTGGAATGCCGCCATGGATGCCCTATGCCCGGGGCGCCTGGTTACGGCCAAATCCCCTATTCATCTGAATAACAGGTGGTTCAACAGGGAGTTGGCCGATCTTAAGAGCATGGCCAGACGTTTAGAGCGGAGATGGCGCAAATCCAGCCTCCCTGCAGACAGGGAGGCTTGTCGGACACACCAGCAATTCTACAGGGCCAAGATCCAGCTAGCCAAGGAGCTGTTCCTCTCTAGTTCCCTATCTAGGTCCTCCCACAACTCTAAAGACCTTTTTAGAGTTACTCAGGATTTTCTTGATCCTTTATCTCGGACCAGCCACATCACTCCGTCCACCCTTCTCTGCGAAAATTTAGCAGAGTTTTTTGATAAAAAGGTGTTGGACATCAGGAGCGAGATCTCTCTTAACAGAGGGAAGGAAGGGGAAGAGCAAGGGACCACACTCTGTAACATTGAGTCTCCCACTTCACTGCACCCCATGCTCTCCTCTTTCGCATCTATTTCCTACCATCAAACCCTGCTTGCCTTATCTAAACTGGGTCCATCCTCTTCCATCAGGGACCCTGTTCCCACCAGGCAGCTGAAACTTCTAGCCCCAGTGGTTGCCCCGCAGATTATGGAAGCTGTGAACTCTAGTCTGATTGCCGGGTCGGTTCCTTCAGATTGGAAGTTTGGGATTGTCACCCCCCTTTTAAAAAAACCTTCCTTGGACCCCGCTGTCTTGAAGAACTTCAGACCGGTTACGCAGCTTCCCTTCTTTGCGAGGATAACAGAATCCATCGTGGTGCAGCAAATGCAGGATCATTGTGAGCGAGGTGGGCTTCTGCACGATCGGCAGTCGGGCTTCCGCCCTCGGAGGGGCACTGAGTCGGCGCTGACCGATATTCGGGAGAGCTTGCTGGAAGTCGCTGATCAGTCCCACCCTGTCGCGCTGATTCTTTTAGATCTGTCTGCTGCATTTGACACCATAGACCATGAGATTCTCCTCCAGCGGCTGCAGTCAGTGGCCCGGGTGGGGGGGTCCGCATTACAATGGTGTCGGTCCTTCCTCTGTAACCGGGTACAGCAGGTAAAATTGGGCAGATTTATGGCTGAGCCTAGGCCTTCCCCGTTTGGAGTGCCGCAGGGGTCGGCACTCTCGCCGCTTCTGTTCAATGTTTACATGCAACCGCTGGCGCAGCTGCTGGGGAATCTCGGTCTGAGGTTTCAGATGTATGCAGACGACACTCAGTTGCTTGCTGACCTTCATGATTCCAGCCAGGAGGGGGCTGTCCTCCTCGAGGGCCTGAGATTGATCCGTCGTTGGATGGGGGACAGCTGGCTCTGTCTGAATGCGGCAAAGACAGAAATAGTCATCCAAGGCTGTCACCCCTCCCCCTCTGCGGGCCTCTCTTTTTGGCCCCCCGAGTGGGGGGAGCCCCCTACCCCCGCGAAGGCGGCTCGCAATCTGGGTGTCCTTTTCAGCGCTGCAGGGTCTCAAGACTCCCAGGTCGGCGCCGTGACCAGCGCCGCCCACCATCGTCTGAACGGGCTGGCCCGACTCGTGCCTCTCTTGGAGCGTGATCATCGAGCTCTCCTTTGCCAGGCCCTCGTTCTGTCTAAAATCAGATACTGTTGTATCACTTACGTGGGCCTGGCGAAGGGGACTCTTGCCCGGCTGCAGAGAGTGCAGAACAGGGCGGTTAGACTCTGTTGTGGGTTGCGGAAGAGGGATAGGGTTTCTGCCGCCCGCAGAGGGCTTGGTTGGCTGTCCATCGCCTCCCTAATCGAACTGCAAGCCCTTTGTACTATGTGGAGGGCCCTTCATAGACAGGGTCCCAGATATCTACAGCAGCGATTTTCCTGGGCCCGCCCCCTTCGCACCCCCCGAGCCCATCGCCTGGCGCTGGTTCAAACGCGCCGGCCCCGCTTGACTAGGAAGGGTGGAGCTTCCTTCTCTTTTTGGGGCCCAAAGTGGTGGAATGACCTCCCTGTGGAGATAAGGACCATCCCCTCCTTTCGGGCCTTTAAACTGGCAGTCAAGGCTCGACTAAAAAGTATAGAGGGGTTTTAGCGCTCCTGCCTCTTTTCCATTCCCTGGAGGCGGACATGATAGTATTCCATACTGACCGGGGGGGATGGGCAGTTATGGGCTTATATGAGATGAGGCTCCGCCTCTGAGGGATGTTTTTATCTGTTTTTACCTTCTGTCCTTTGGTTTGTGTCTTTGTATTTTGTGAAAAATTTTGTGGTTGTTGTTGTTTACATGCTGTATTTCCTTGCACACGGCGCCTTGAAGCCATAGGCATAGCGCGCTTTTTAATAAATATAATTTGATTTGATTTGATTTGATTTGTGCTATCGGATTGATTTTAGAAGCGCACAAAAGATAGATAGCTAGTTTTGTTTGGAGCAGAGGCCGCGCAGTGGAGTGGATGAGGAGGACAGAAAGAAGGGACACTCAGAGTACTGTGTCGGGAAAAAGGGGTCTGTCACAGAATAAATGAAGGTAAGGGTTCTCGTTGTTAAACGGGGGTATTTACAGATAACATAACCCCTTTTTTCAGTGTCAGATCTGCTGCTATGCTATTTCTATCTGCTTGATTACGCGCAGTGGGACGTTAATGATTAATGAAGTGTGCCTGCCTCGCCTGCACTGATAGATCGTTCCAAAGTGCATTCAGTGGGATGTAAACAAATGCTCCGTCAACAAAGGCTATGCTCAGTTTTACAATGTATCTTTATAGCCTATACCAAGCATATTTAAATATGTGCCTGGCGTTTCGCAAATCACTTCTTTCGGACGTTCGCATTTTAGGGTTTCAGTTATCCATATTTAACCGAATTACAATTTTACTGGTGCCCTTGATCATCTTGTATAATTTAACTTTACGTCACTGCTACTACGCTAAAAATAAAGGCTTTCTATGATCAGGGCTTTTCAGAGGCCCCCCTCTTGTCTGCGCGTGTTTCAGGTTTAAGGTGTTTGGTCACCCTGTGGTGACCGTACCCCTGCTCCTGGTTCCCATTCGTCCTGCATTCTGGAGATAAATTCATCTAAATTCTTATCCTTACATTCAGTTACTCTTGCCCCTGTTTCTCCGGGCATACCCCCCTTAACCCATCCCTCTTTTGGCCCTTGGCCAGAGGTCCCTCCTTGTCCTCTTTTGGGGCACTTTCCTGCGGCCGGTCCCTCTTTTCCAGTAGTGTCGTTGACCCCCCTCGGTGTTTCTGCCTGTCGCTTCTGTCCTGGTCCGACATTCTGCCCTTTCTCATTCATTTTTTCCCTCCTTTCATTTTGCAAGGGTTCTGATGTCCCTGCAACTGGGCAGCCCCTGCTACCGAAACCGCGTCCCGATTCATCCCTTTGGCCCTGTAGTAGTACTTCTGCTGTTGCTTCCCATATCTGTTTTTTCTCTTCCCTTATCTTTATTATTTCTCTGATATGATTCAGCTCTCCTATTTTTTCCTGTGTTCCTCTGTCCCATCGCTTCATTTGCTCTGCCAGGGCTCGTACTACTGCCACTTGGCCGTCTACGTGACCCCTCAAGGCCTCTAGGCCTCGAAGCATTTCTCGCCCCGACTTCTCCTCCCTCGCTCCCTCAAGCTCCGTTATTTCCAGTCTCATACTCTGAACTTTGCACATTTCCTGTGACGGGGGCGTCTGTTTTCCCTCCATGTCAACAATGAGGGCAAATAGTAGTAACGATCCTAATTATTATGTATTTTTCCCTTTTTCCCAAATATCTTGCTACTGCGGATTGTTCAATTATCTAAGTCATAGGTTCAAACCCTCATCATTTTTAACTTTAATAACCAATTGTTTCCCTATACGTAACCAATGTCAGGCCTAAGCCCTATTCACACTAATGGGAGTGGCGTAATTGCCCTGCGAATACGTGAATCAGGCCCACCTCCTAAAAATAAATGACAAAAATGTTTCGGAAAATATTTCAATGCAACCTTACAATTCGCAGTTGGTCTGACACTGCGGTGTCCAGCGAACAAAGTCTAACCCACTTCTCTTCCTAGTTATAAATCATTTACCATCAAAGACCAAAGTGCTTGTAGATATTTCAAATAGAATTCAACATTTCTCAAATTAGTGTTCTTCCCAGTTACAAAGCTCATCAATTATTCTCTCACCAAACAAAACAAAACATGTTATTTTAAGACTCACAGTGAACGGTTCCTATAGGCCCTCCCCTCTTGGGGCCGGCCACTCTTATTTTCCGACTCAAATATCTATTGCAGTTTGCGGTTACCCTACGCGGCTCCTTACGGATGAAAACCAGATCAATGCCTGGTATATCCTGGAGTCGGACCCGTTGTAGGCCCGACACTCGGTTTACTTCATGGACAATACTTCTGTTAATGATATAGATATCATCAACTCCATACGAGAACGTCTTCCAACCATGAATTTACCCTTCACACACCTACACGTAACCACTTCTGCAATACCTACACGTAACAATATATTTTAGACTCAACCAAAGATCTGCCCTATCACTTACCCTTCTCCTCCTCTTACCTCTGTGCCGCAGGCCGTCTGCTCTTTCCTGTGGTCCACTCCACACTCAGATACTTCTTTCCGACCGGCCCGAGTGATCCCAGGGATGTGGCCTCTCAGTGTACACTTTGACCCATCACTCCGGCCAGCCGGGCAGAGTGCCTGATACTTTTATGTGCGGGGCGGTGCAGCAGCCGGCCTGTCACAACAAAGGAATTCACCAATTAGTTTTTTACAATGCCCGCATTCTCCACCAAAATGTTGTAGAATTTGATTTGGGAGAAGAAGAATGAGTTACGCAAGGCAGATCTGTTTCAAAACCACAATGGTCTTTTATTCTTTTTACAATGAAAAATCCCCCTTACACGGCGCCGTGGAGAGAAACCTGTGTGAGCAACCCTTGCATGGGAAGCTCCCAGAGGATCTCTGCCTTTCTCTGGCACCGGCCACTCATTTTATACATTTCTTTACATCATACGATACTTGACTCCTCCAATCAGGAGACATCAGGAGACATCAGGAGACATCAGGAGACACCTTTTTTAGATGGGACGTGTTTTTTGGTGGGTTTGATTCGCCCTTGTCTAGGGTGGTATTTTGGCACACATACAATTGGCTCCATCACATCAGGCGACATTGATTACATTTTACAAAGGTGCTTACGACAGCGTATGACATCGTGTTTTCGGTCATGCTGCCCTAGGACATTCTCTTGTTACGTGGTAGTGTCAACAATAGTGGTGCATTGTTTACTTTTTGTAATTATCCCATTCAGATGAGCAGGCTGGTCCAAATTTACAACAGGTCGGATCATATACATGTGTGATTTAGCTCTGCACATTTTGAAAACATTCATTAAACACTTCAAAACAGATACATTCTACAAATACATTCTATATAAAACCCAATAAAACCTAATAATTTCAGAGACCCCAGCCATCCATTTTCTCTACCCCAGCCCTGCTGTTTTCTCCCCCAGGTGAGTCATACTCCTGTTATCATTTCTCTAGCTGATTACTGAATCAATAGTTCTGTTCTGTTCTTAGCCTTTACTCAGTGAGGGTGAGGTTGGTCTGACCTAATCCTGACTTATCTAACGTCATTTCTGCATGACTGCAACGTGGCCATATTTTCCCAATTCAGCATGTCTGCAAACTACCTGGGGCCCGAGGCCTAGTAATTTTCTCTGCTATTCTTTCTGCTTTCTTTTTATTAAGCTAAGTACAGGGCCCTATCAATACCAATTCTGATTCATTCCCCCCTCAAATCCGGATTAAACAAGACGAATTTCCCTACCTATCGGAGTCTTCTAAGGAGGTCGTTCCTAAGGCACTAATACTAGCTGTTCCAAGCTCCAATAGCATAGTTCTTTGGCACATTATCAACAGTCATTGATGGTGTGGTGAGGTAACTTCCACTGCCAGTAACACATAGCTTTTGGCCGGCAGTATCAATAAGAAATCAAAAGTCTCGAGCAGTTACGAGGAGTGAGATCAAGTGAGTGAGATCAAGAGCCGTGTTATCCAGAGTTACATAGTCCCTGCAGCCCACGTCGTGTGGTACCTGCATCGACGTACAGCTCCTTTCACAATGTTCAAAAGGCGATCGATTGCTTTGGACAAAGTCCGTTTTGATGTCATCATTTGCAGCACACGGTGCCACAGGAAAGCATACTCCCCTAACATTGTTTCTTCCGAGCCAGAAAATGTCGGTTCTGGGGCATTCCGGGGCACGATCCTCCCGGATCCTGATCTTATTTCTGGGGCCCAACCCTCCCGGCTCCTGAATTTAGCGTTCAAAGTTACCTCAGCATATTTATGGGTTATTAGTTCATATCAGCTCAAGCAAGAGCAAGCCCTCTGCAGTCATTTGTGCGGGTGAGTTCGTTTTTTGGTTATGACAGTGGCCCGTGGAATGGGCCCAAGGAAAAGGTGGCAGGCCCAAGTTCAAGCTGGGCTCCAAGTTCTTCAGTTCCTCAGTGGCGGATGTCAGAGGCCGCACTGGCAAGGTTAACGAACTGTGATGACTGTTGCGTCCCATGGGGAGGGTCCTTCATCTTTCTTGTGGACCCCTCCTCGACTGCGGTGCCAAGAATTGGAGCGTTTACTGGAACCGTTGGAGCTGGACACATGGCAAGTAGCCCATTTTCTCCCAACTGGCTGCAGCTGCTAGTCGTGCACCCCTAAGTTATCATGGTGGCTGGAAGCAGTCTCTTAAGAGAGGAAAAAGAGGTGGGATTACTTCATCTGCTAGTTACTATTACAATCATTTTCCAGCACTGTGCATGCTTACTTTTACCCACTTCTACTGGTGTCTGTTTGGAAACCCCAGTGCTCATTTCCGTCTCTAAATCTCTTTCACAGATTATCTTCACTGTATGCCTTTATTAACCTAACTGGGCCTGTTGCCCCTTATCTATGTGACATGTATTGTTAAAGCTACATTTTACTAAGAGAATGGCTGATTCTATCTATAATGTCAAAATACTCCCCTCCCTCCCTACTATGGTTTAGCCTTATCAACTATGGCAAGCAGAGAGAAGGGCAAATGCGATGGATGGCTGGCTCTCGAAATAAACAATGTTATTCATTACAAATTCCAATAAATCAATCAAGTAATCAATGTATACGTGCAGAGGCCTGATGATAAATGTTGCACTTCTCTTGTGATCCAATCTGCATATGCTATAGTTATAAATTACTCATTCTTAAACTGTGCGTATGACTGAGATCTATCAGGCGCATACATGTACATATAAATGTATGAATCTGGTGGACTTAAGCATTATTTTTCACGAATCTTCTCCATCGTACTGCATCCCACTTTGTCTAATTAGTATAGAAACTAAACAATATGATTATTTAATATAATGCAGTGCTATTGGAACCAATAACTCAATTTGATGCATTTTGACAAATAATTCTGCTTCTCGCGAATTCGTACTTTTAGTTCTGCCTTTTGCTCTGTTTGGCACCATTTCCCATTTTAACCCCAGCACTATCTCGCTCTACTCATACAAAACTCTCGTTATCTGTTGGTTTTAGTGGCTTATGTAAACATTCTGGCTCCTGTTTTCGCTGTCCCTGGTTCTCAGGTGACCCTGCTCTTTAGCAAGAGAATTATTTGCGATTTGCAACATACAACCATAATGAGGACATAGTAATTGCCTAAAGCTTACTATACGATAGGTGGGAGAGAGAGAGAGAGAGAGAGAGAGAGAGGTTCATGCTTTTCATTTTTAACAAATCCCTATACATTTTAAATTGGATTTTTATTTTACAACTGGGCGCTTATGTGGTACACATGTATCTCGGTAAGTGCTTCATAGCAGTGGAACACACATAATACATTTCGTGGGAGTAGGGAGTCATATCATAATTCTCAACTATATGGCGCTTGCCATCTCCCAAGGTTGAAAAAGGTGAATCCGACAAATCCTGCTGATCGCTGGTTTTCCTCCTACAAGAGAGGCTGTGAAAGTTTAAAAATGCCAAACAATTGTGTATTTAGTTGAGAACCAGAACACTTTTCTTGAGCCACTTTCAAAGACATAGAAGACACATGGTGCTAATTTTACAAATTGCTGATAGGTACTTTATATAAGTGTTCACATGCATGGGGTGCCATTACGTGTGTACTGATAGTCATGCTACAATGGGGATTCACCAAACTGATGTCAACTTCTATAATGTGGAAAAATGCACTCAGCTTCCCTCATTTTTGTTGGTCGTGTGCATAATAATTGCGTATCATTTTATCGGTGGATTTCAGTTTACACATAAGATGCCACGATTTGCACAAACCAATATATCATGGACAACACATGTGGACAAACAACAAATAAACCACAAAACAAATGTGCACATTACTTCTACAGAGCTCTTTTTTTCCCTAAAAAATAACTCAAAAACCCCAAAGTTGCTTGCAACGCATTCCCCAAAAAGTGATGTAGCTTAAAACGTCCAGGAATTAAGGTCAAAATCCATAAACCCCCAAAAATGTACATATCCTTTTTTTTTTTCCCCATCCCGGACATCATGTTATTGGACTTGTTAAAAAACCCCTATCATTACTTAATTAACCGAACTACACGCACCTATATGTATTCAATTTCGGGCACGAAAGAGTGTTTTTCTCTCCAGCGTTCTTATCATTTACTGGGAGCCTGAGTGTACACAAATCAATTTTAGCTGGCAGCTGTCCCAGGCTGGCGGAGCACCCAGACAGGTCTGTTGTCATTTCGCAGCATCGCAGCACAGTGTAGTGTTTACGGAAGATAGAGCAAACCAACAGCCCCAAAGGCCACACATTTTGCTTCTTTAAATACTTCAAATTTTATCTTTCTCAACCTAAAACATCCCAGCGATGATATTTCCACTCATGAAATACACTTCCCATGCATTTGACCCTGGATTTCCCTAGTTTCACCAGCATCCAATCCGCCCTAGAAATTTGTTATTTTTGGTGTCAATATTCAGTATTCAGATCTCCATCTGTCACTCAAAGCATTCATTTCCCAGTTCCACTCCGTTTTCAACCTGTTCTATATTTCTGGTCACCCACTATGTTTCAGGTGCTGGATACGCTAGGTCAGCCTTACGTTTTTGTGCCCAATTCATTCACGTCCTCATTTCCCATTTTCAACTTACAATTTGCTCTTCGTTCGAGCCCAGGTCACTATCACCCAGGCCTGCACTTGTAGCCCTCCATTTCAGGTTTACCTGGCTCGTCTCATGTCTTTTCACCTTCCATCCTTTTGGATTTTCCTCATCCAAATTTCCCTTTCCTTTTAACTCTCAACCACTGCTTCTCAGCTCCCCTCTCACATGCACATTCATAAAACCCCTGGCCTTGCCTTGAACACCTTATTAGACCAAAGAACACAAGTTATTTCTACCCGACATTTCTGATGTTTCTAAAAAGAAAGTTAACAGACCCTACTACACGTGCTTCCAAAAAGACATACAGTGTGAGTTTTGTATACAGAAAGGGTCCTTGACACTCTGCATTCCCAGAACAATGAGAATAAATAGAAATTGGCTCAAAACAGAAGTTGTGAGTGACAATATAAGAGTGATTTGCTGTCAGGGTCTAAGGATACATTAACATTCGAGGGAGTGTCCTAGCTTTCAGAATACTGACACTTATTGATTTCAACTCACTACTCTTCAGAGTAATTTTGGCAACTCATCAATACGCTCGAAGTATAGTGGAAAACCCACGCGCACAGGGATGAAGAAACATTTTGTTGAGACATATTTCAGCTAAATAAACACACGTATAATACACCAGCCGGACTGTCGTCATAAACAGAATGCACAAACTGTGTGTCACGTGTTCACCCACTAACGTCAGTCCTCGCTGTGGTATGTGACATAAGGACAGAGCTGTAGACACCAAGGCAGAATCTAACCAGTGGCCACTGTAGTAGCGAATGTAAGAATCACTCCCACCGAACAGAAGAACAAAACAAAGACCTATACCACAACAAGACAAGTTTGTGAAATTGTTGACCAGCCTCCCCAATCATCTGCTTGTACTGAGTTATACTGCAGTATAGTCAATATGGATTAAGGAGGTCTACTGCTCTGGAAACAGCTGTTTTGACTCTGTTGGTTAGTTGGTGATTATGAGGGCAAGTTAAAACATTATAGAGGATTTGTATGCAATGGTGGGAATCCTATAAGAGCCTTATAAACATCATTTGTCCTACATCTTTCCAATAGGAATGATGTAATGTATCTGTTAGAGCAGTGGTTCTCCAATTCTGGGTCAAGACCTAATAAACCTACACATGCTCCCAGCCAAATCCTACATGCAGTCATATATTTCTTCAAAAGCTAACTCTCAAGAGCACTCCCTTCCTAGTTGACACAATGAGTGCTTCGCTACTGGCTCGCCATGTACTGATTTCCCTTTTTTCTTGGCCTCCGACCAATGAGATGTATGGACAATTTGTTTCCTGTTCTTTTTACTTTTATTGTGTGTTGTGCAGTGCCCCTGCAATTCTGTTTTACTCCTTCAGGCTCTCTGTGAGCCCTGTTGCTTGATTAATATATCCTCTTTTCAGTCCACACAACACGATGGGGAGAGATAACACTTTTTCACGCTCTTTCCCAAATATGGACTGTGGCCATTTAATTTAACTTGACCTACATAACCTGCTCCGCATTTCATCTGTAACTAGCCTGATATATTCACACGGTGCGACCCCCCTCTGGCCCTTTCCTCGGTACCACGCACGTGTTTTCCTGGACCCTCT
>JAUEJI010663198.1:0-24060 GCA_032275285.1 Desmognathus perlapsus
CCCCTAAACCTTCCAGCTCCCACGCATGAATGGTGTCAGGAGATACAAACAGCCTTATTTGCAAAAATAGAGAAGCATATCATGGCTATTGAGTCGAAATTAGCTACTCTACCCATCTCCACGGAGATTCCTGTGGAGCCCCCGGTATCCAGTATTCCAGATTCTCAGATTTTTGACTCATTTGCGTTTCAACCGGTTATGGTCGAGGATGTTATTAAATTGGTATCTTCCATGAAACCTACCTCCTATAGAGGTGACATTGTTACTGCGGACCTCATTAAAAACTCCATCTCAGTGTTGGCTCCGCTCATTACTAAAATTATCAATGTTTCTTTTACTACTGGTGTGGTCCCGCGAGTATTAAAGGAATCTTGGATCACACCATTATTAAAAAAAGCGGGTCTGGATCCTGCTGATCCACTTAGTTATAGACCCATCACAAATGTTTCTTTCATCTTAAAAATCTTGGATTTGGTGGCTCATAACCAAGTACGCCTCTACTTGGAAGACCATAAGTTGCTAAACCCAAGACAATCGGGTTTCCGTAAGGGCTTTGGCACCGAATCAGCTTTACTTGATTTAAAGAATAACTTAGCCAAAATTGTTGATGGAGGTAACACTACCTTGTTGATCCTTCTTGATTTAAGTGCAGCGTTTGACCTCGTGGACCATGAGCTACTGGTCCAGAGGTTAGAGACTCATTTTAACTTTTCTACAAAAGCAACAAATTGGATTAAGTCATTTTTAGCTGACCGTACAGCCAGAGTGTTTTTAGGCGATGTCGCCGCGGACCCCACCCTGTCAGAGGTGTGCCACAGGGTTCCTGTTTATCCCCTACCCTGTATAACTTGTATACTTGCCCCCTATTTGATAAACTTGACCAGTTGGGTGTGGGGTTCACGAATTATGCGGACGACACGCAAATTTTCCTTCCCCTCTCTGGCTGTTACGAGTCTGACCTTCGATATGTGCAATCTATTTTTAGCTTTATTCAGAAGTGGATGGCGCAGAACAGACTAGCCCTAAACGATAACAAAACGGAGATGCTTCTCCTGGGGACCAAACATCGCCTCAACTTGTTATCGCCAGAATATACTTCCTTTTGTATTGAGGGATGTGCTATAAAAACTGCATCTACTGTGAAGACCTTGGGTATCTGGTTGGATGCTGATTTCTCAATCAGTTCTAAAAACTAAATCAGCTGATTTCTCACAAGTTCTAAAAACTAAATCAGCATGTGCATATGTTCTTAAACTTCTTAACCAAATAAAGAACTATCTATCTAAGAAAAATCTTGCGAGAGTGGCTGGAGCCCTTATAAACTCGCGCATTGACTATTGTAACAGTCTACTGGCGGGAGCAGACAAAAAAGTGTTCCACACTCTCCAGATTGTCCAGAACAATGCGGTGCGGGCTGTAAGCGGCCTTTCTCGTAGGGACCATGTTACTCAAGCTAGAAACAATCTGCATTGCCTACCGGTACAACAGAGAGTAGCTCATAAGATCTGTTCCTTGACACATAAATGCTTGCATGGTGCTGCTCCTGCGTATCTATCAAATTGCTTGCTTGTACACCGACCTAGTAGATCCTTGAGATCCGAAGGCATTACTAGACTGTGTCCCCCCAAGTTTCATTTAGCCACATTCGGTGGCCGTTCGTTTGCTGTGCAGGCAGCCTCCTTCTGGAATTTCTTACCAAACAACCTCAAACTCATAAATTGCTTACCCACTTTTAAGAAAGACCTGAAAACCTTGTTGTTTCGAGATCTGACATGACCTCCATCTGTGTTCAGCTGTGTGGGGACTGACTCCTTCTTTTAATGTTTTTTTTTTACTTATGATTTTGTTTTGGCGCCTGGAGTGCACGGAGGCCTGAGGGTGAGCGGGCTTTAAACAAGTTATTTACTTACTTACTTACTTACTCTCTACACAGTCGCCTCCCTTACTGCACGTGTCAAGTATGCAACCATATTCACGCCGCACGCCTTGAGGCGGGCAGCCACCTACGTACGGGTGGGGTTAGCTCCTGTGCTGAACGCCAGCCTTTATCTGGTGTACGGTTCAGGACCGAAACATGGGTCATTGCTCAGTAAGGCAGCATGTTAGGAGTTAGCCTGGCTCGACATGAGCCCTGAAGAAGCAAGAGTGATATAGTGCTCCATGCTGTTCTGAGATTGCCAAGCAGGAGGCACTGTGAGGTGTTGCTGATAGTAATCAGTAACTTTGTGTTTCTTTTCCAGGAGTTCGGATAGCCAGACTGGGACATGAAACATTTATTACAGGGAGGCAAGTACCCTGCACAGGACCAGTCTTCCTGCTGCTGCATAGCAGGGCCAGGGTTTATGCATTAGTTTATCAGCTGGTCCCTACAATTTATACTGCCCTATGTGCAGCACCTCATGTTCAAGATGCTCCAACCTAACCCCACAATTCATACCGTCCTATGACTGCATTTTATAATTGAGATTCTCCAACCAGACAATATGAGGTGCTATCCTTTTTACAGCACCTCATGTTGGAGATGCTTTTGCCGTTCTCTACAATTCTTTCTAGTCTCTGTGCCACCCTTCATACAAAAGCTGTTTCTGCTGGTGTCCACAATTCATACTGTCATGAGTTAAGCACCAAGTGCTTGAGGTGCTCCACTGCCAGTAAATGTAAAGTTCAATATGCCTTAAACAAAAGCAGTAAAAAATGCTCCTTAATGTTTTTCCCAACACACTGTCTGCAAATATTTACCCAGCAAAACAAATGATAAACTAACAAATCTCAGTCCTAAGCCAAATGTGGGTGTTGTACCATGACAAGATGAAGGCTTTTCTTTAGTAAATTGTTTTTCTTAGGTGCAAAGCAAGACCACAGCATCCAGAATGCACTGGATGGTTAAATGAAAGAATGGAGTAGATTTAGATTTGTGTTTCAGTGCCAGGCCTTGGTTTCAATGGTATGCAAAGAGGTGCTGACAGGTTAATTATGCTAAACTTTACAGAAAGCCCCAGATGGATTGCTTACCTATGGCTGGTGTTATGGGATCACAAGAATGCCAATTTTGTATGTCTCATTCACTGTTGATTGCTGGTCCCCGCTGTGCAGCAGGGACACCTCCCTCCAGACCTGCTGAAGACATCACATTTAATTAGGCCCAGACACTATGCAGTTAAATAAGGAGACAGGGAGAAATTAATATTTGATCCATCTAGCTGCGGCGATGTTTTACAACAGGGGCAGCACTGAGATGCAAATGTTGCTGTCTCCGTTCTTTTTTATGTAATTGTCATTTGGGGATGGGAGAGGAGGGGAGTCATCTGAACAGATGCAACCGGTGCTGCTGCTGTTGCACCCACAGAGCTGCTTATGGTCCCAACAGATTGGCATGTTGTGGAAGGGGATTTATTTGATGAAGCACGTGGCCAAAAGGCATGTCTCTTTGTAGGCCAAGTCCCTATCTAGGTTTTGATGGGATTAAGGACACAGCCTTCTTCAAGGAGCAAGTAATGAGCAGGACATTATCACTATGCTAAAAGAGGTGTTCCTTCAAAATTCCAGGGAGATGGAGGTGCTGATGGACAATAACCCAAAACACATTTGCACGGCCTTGCTTACGCGCAGACAGGAGTTTACAAGGCTGTGTTCCCACTCACGGTTTGCCAATCTAAACACTGTAGAGTTAATCTGGGTTCAGCTCAAGGGGTGGCTTACATGAGTGCACAAGCCTACAGGCAAGGCACAGAAACCATAAGGACATTTTGAGCAGTGTTGACAGACAGAACTGTATCACTAGGATGATTGGCCACCTCCACAAAGTACTGCCCATGGTACCAGGGTGCTGCCACCAACTTAAAAAGGGGGAATGGCTGGATATATGCATACTGCATTTAGGCAATAAATCATAGTGCAGTGCCTATTGCCTCTGAACACTTTATGAAATACATTTTTAAAAAGATTGATGCTTCTGTATTCTCACGTTGTGTGTGTGAAATGAGTCAAGTACAGGGGCGGGGAATGGAGAGGGAACTGCCAGAACCCTGGTCAATACTGGGGCTACAATGACAGAGTTCCTTCTCAGTTTTAGTGAATTTGTAGTATTAAAGGTAAAAACCATTTTGAAATAATATCACCATTTTTTTACTACTGGTTGTCAAATCAAAGCGGCCAGGATACTAAAAAAAGAAATCTGCACCCTCTGCCCCGACTAATGAATTCCCATTGCACGGTGGGGAATGGCAATTGGACCCCTGTCTGGAGGCCTTGTAAAAAACAGTGTCTGTGTACAACACATCTTCTGATTTGGATACTGGGGTTTGCTGCCTCTGCCTGCACAGCACTGATGGTGTACAAAATGGTAGCACAGCAGCCCACCCCCACCCCCATCCCGCACGGGAGCCAGCGATAAAAACTGAACTGAGACAAAACAATGGGGTTCAGGAGGTGCGAGGGTGTTTAAGTTTTGTGGGCAGTTAGCCCCATTAATATATGGTCTCACTTAAAGACTGCTTTCTGGGAATTTTGACTGGTAGCGCCTGCCCGATCTAGAAATGCGTCCAATAGATTTTAAAATATTAATGTAACTCTAAAGGTCATGGGTTGACCTACTTTCAAAATCATCGGCACGAAACATGCCGAGATACATGCACCTCGACACATAACAGATTTCAATTTTGAAAACCTGCCATCTTGTTTTTCTTTGATGCAATGCCGCAGTATGCACAATTTTGACCTGGGTGGTGGTGAGGGTGGGTTTGCTGACAGATGAGTGCTGTACCCTATAAATGTACCCTTTAAAAGTGCTGACGGATGCCACAGTACTGGCGCAAGTTGCACCTGCACAATATAAGTAGCATGGAGTTGAGTAGGGGGTGCTAACGGGTCCGTGTTGACTGTGGGGGGAGGGTGTGCTGATGGATGACTGCTGATGACTGCTGTCTCCTGCGGGGAGAGGGAGTTGCTGACAAATGCCACACTACAGAAAACATTTTAAGTTGCTGCTGAGTTTGCGAGTGTCACCAGCTACTAAATTGGAAACCTTACATTCTTTTCAACATAAGGAATTTGAAAATTGAAGTATTTCTGGACAAATGTTGAAAATGGGTTTTAGATCTGTAATGTAGTGGTCTTATTATTTGCCGTTACCCCTCCTACACCTGCCCCACAAGAGTTAGCACTCATTCATCCGCATCCCTCACAAGTCGGAAGACATCCTTCAGCACCGCCAGTGGTGCGAGAACTCATCTGTCAGCACCACCCGCCCCTAGAGAAAGCGGGAGGTGATGCTGAACCTTTCAGTGGATCAGCTGGTCAGATAGATAGTACTACGAGTTGAGCACTGGTTCTGACATCTGTGCAAAGCCTGCTGTCGAAAGTTCGAATCCTGGCAGGGCCGACTCAGCCCTTTATCCTTCTGAGGTTGATAAATTGAGTACCATGCTGAGGCCCACGCTGTGGGGGTAATGATGTTACCGTTAGTATCAGCGCTGAAATACCCAAGGGCTGTATAAGCACCAATAGCTTTTCAGTGGAGGTTTTTCCTGGCTTCGAAGACGTGATATCTTCTCCCAGGCCTGTTGCAACTCTTACATTGTTATTTTGTAGACCTTAGTAATTTTTTTTTTTTTTAGGTGCCTGCAAGGAGAATGTTGAAAAAATTGAGTTTGGCCCCGATTATTGCTCGAGAGAGACAGAGGCCCACTGGGTGGGGTTGAGGAACCGTCTGATGAGACTGATGAGGTTGAGATTGTATTACGATGAGGAGATGATGGCATTCATCTGTCTTGTCATAGTGAGCTCAGCATCAATGTAGACCACAAGGGTTTTAACACATTTGGAGACCGGGATCAGATCGTTGGGGATGTTGAAGGCAGCGCAATTGGGAGCATGTGGGCAGGACCAAAATTTGAGCAGTTCGGTCTTATCATCATTCAGACATAGGTGGAGTTGGGTCATCCATGCCTGAATGGCATCATATATTTTGATTGGTCTTTTTCTTTATTATCATTTGTCCTGTATTTTGCATGTTTTTTTGCATCCTGAAGCCGTTTGGTCAGCTGACACCTAATAAAAGCTTTTTATTATTGTTAGTATTATTGAGTGTGGTGTGGTCACCAGAGATGAGGACGAGGATTTGAGTATCGTCCGCAAAGTTCATGTATGTCACCCCCAGTGTGTCAAGCGTGTCAAAGAGATATTATACAGGGTGGGTGACACACACGAACCAGGCTAGGCTCCACAGGTGACTGGAGTAATGGGGACAGCATTCTGCCCAGGGAAAACATTGGTGGATCTGTCAGATAAGAAAGACTTGACCCACAAGGTGGCCACGAGGGAAAAAGTTGACTGTGGTGGAAAGATTTTGCCAAAGGGTTCCATGATCCACCAGATCAAATGCAGCTGAGAGGTCAAGCCGGAGCAGTAAGGCCACCCCCTCCGCTTCACAGATGTCGTCCAGCTGGAATTTGAGGTCTAGCAAGGCTGTCTTCATACCGTGGCAGGGATGGATTGTGGACTGTCTTGCCCCAAAGCTCTAAGAAGGTGGTTGTCCTTCAGGTAGCGCTGTATCTTGAGGTATGGCGTCCTGTCCAGAATTTTTAGAAGGAAGGGGACATAAGAAGGATTAGAAGGATTTAATGAAAAAAAATCTTGAAGGCATTTACCTGGTGGTATCTCTGATGATGCTAGTGGGTGGCCATTCGTGGCTGCCTAGGCCAGGCAGTGTCCTGAATTCCTAACATCAGCTGAGGAATCACCATGTTAACATATTGAAGGTGTTTTTTTTCTGTGCAACGTTGCTTCCCCTACCTAATGAGTTGGGGATCAGTCCTGTCCTTCCAGCAGGGCCAAACAGTCAAATCGGTCCTATATTCTAGTTAGTAGATATAAATGGTCAACCGTATCGATGTTAGGATTCCACCTGCCATCCCGCCTATGCATAGGTTTCACTGTTTCCCGCTACAGCGAGAATGGTCCTTCAGGGATAGGGCTAGTTTGCACAGGAAATTCACTGTTCTGAAAGGCTGTACCGGTAGCCGGTTACGGCATCGCTGAGATTCGCAATACTCACCCAACATGGCCGTTGCATTACTGGTTTCACTGGACTGGTCTGTTCTTGCTTTCATTCTGCTGCCCTTAAAAGGAGGACGCCGATACCTGTGCCTTGCTTGCGTTCAACAAGCGGATTTTGGTTTGGTGTTGCTGTGTTCCTGACCTCCTGACGTTGAGTATACTGACCCTGCTTTCCTTTGACTTGCCTCTGCTCCACGTTTTTGTACTTCTGCTGCCCGTTGTGTTCTGACCTCCCTGCCTGTTTACGGACTTGTTCTTTTCTCTACGTTTTGGTACCTCTGCTGCCCGGTTTAGGTGCTGACTTCCTTGGCTTGTTTTCTGACTCTGCATTGCCCATGCTTTGGTTTCATTATGGCTCGCAGGTTTTCTGGACCCTGTTTTGTTTAAGGACTTTTGACTCTGCTTGCAAAAGTGTAGCGTTTCTATTTAGCGCGCTTACACTGATACTTTGTTACGTGAACCATTGGACACAGACTTGTGACTTTTCTGTGTACTGGATTCATTGGTTACGTTGTAACACTCTTTGCTATATTTGTACTGCTCTTCCTGTGGTCACCTTTACCATTGAGATAGTGTGTGCACTAGAACACTTCCCTCCGGGGATTCTTCTCTATACGCCACAGGAGACAGTACTCGTACATTCAAGATTACACTGCACCTGGTATAGAACATTAAGGGGGTGTGCTTTTGGTGAGTACAGGTTTTTCAGAACAGTGATTTCATTGGTTTGTTTTGTCCCCTTTGTAACCTGTAGCTTACCAGTGTTCCCTTGTGTTCTTCTCGTTACAGGTGCAGTGTCACAAGTGACAACCCCCGTCCTTGTGGACCCCCCTTTTTGCCTTCTGAACCATTTACATGGTCAGAGGGAAAACAGGGGAAGTCCTACATTCATCGTTGCTGGCTGTGTTTGCATAGAAGTCCAACAATCGAAAGCAGTAGAGACCCAGCGATATGATTGTGTTGCAATCTTGGAATGTGTCCCTGCATGACTGGGGCTAGGGAGGTATGATGCTTGTGGGTTCCTGGGAGAATGCTGTCATGAGTGCTGTCACTGTGGCTTAAGTGTGTGGGTTTGAATGCATGAGTGTTCCAGCCAGTTGGTGCTGGGTCTGGATCTGTGTACCTATGCTTCTCCCATTAAACCTGTTAGCTACATTTACAAGCGTGCTTTTCTTGGATCATTTCAATGGCGACGAGGATAATAAAATAAGAGAAGTAGGAGAAGAGCTACTGTCCAGCTACCTGTTGAAGAAGGAGAGGAGACGAGTCCAGACCCAGCAGAGCCGTCCATCACTCCTGGCATTCTAGGTGGTTGTGTGCCAGGCAACTGAAGCCTGCTGTACAAGAGGAAGTGCTGCGTGGTGGCAACTGTGAAGCTATCTTTGATGAAGACGTCACCACTGGCCAGTCGAGTGTTTCCTGGTTGTTGGCAGTTGGAAGATTTAGCCAGCTAAGGGCGTATAATCATCTCTGTCCGGGAGGGACCGAGTGCCATCCAGTGTGAGGTCACTACTGTCGCGTGCCAGGAGTAATCGAGTTGAATTCTGTTTACCACCCAGAGTGGGGCCGCAACTGAAACGCCAGGAGGGACTGTATCTGAGTGCTGCCCATAGCGGGGCTGCAGTGTGTCGCCCACTGAGGGGCCGCAATCGTCGCTGTTCATCAGGAAGAGCATCTGATGCCCGATGAAGGGGCTGCAATGCCATCCAGGAGGGGGCCGCATTGCTTTCGCCACCCAAGAAATGCTGCTTACTGCCCGTGAGGGGCCGCATTGGTTTAACGCCATGGATGGGCTGCATCCGTTTGTTTTGTTTTTTGCCCTGTGTCGGACCGTTTGCTATCCAGTTTGGGGCCTTTTGCTGCCTAGGTTGGGCTGAATTTGTTAGCCCTGTGAGGGGCGGCATCTGAGGAGGGATCACATCTTGACGTCCAGGAGGGATAGATTTGCCGTTGCCCCTTTAAGAGAGTTTGATGAAGCACAAGGGTTAGCTGTTTTTCTCTCCTTTGGACTTCTACTGTGACTCGGCCTGATCTCTGACTTGGTTTTGCCTGAAGATTTTAATGCTTTCTGTCTGGCTGTCTTGTTTGTACTGTTCTTTGATGGTGCTCTGAGGCCCATGGGTGTGTGGCACTTTAACATTTTATATTACATTACACAAGTTGAATTGCGGTGCTGTTGCCCCTTTAAAAGACTTTGCCAATGTGGTCACACTGTGCCATGAGAAGTTGGCAGTCGATGTGTACTCTCATCTAGTCTAGTGCCTCTGCTCTGGTTACCTCTATGCCGGTGCTTTCCACATTCGCCTGTAGCCTGTTGAGAGTGCGCAGGCTGGGTGGAGGCTGTGAGGCGTGTTTGATCCTCTGGAAATTCTGCCTGGAAGTACTACAATGGCACTCCTGTATGTTTTTTTAAAAGGAGAAAGGTACTCAGCCTCATTACAAGTTTTGTTTTAGTGGTAACATTTGAGTAAATTCTGCCTGATTATGAGTTTATAATGAATTTCAAGTGCAAGCATGATTTTGCTCAATCTCATAATACGGGTGTTTTTACTATGTGCAAGGGCCTATGTAAAAACACACATATTATGAGTTTGAGTGAAAACCTCTGTGAACTTGAAATTCATTGTAAACTCATAATCAGGCAGAATTTACTCAAATTTTACCAAAAAAGCAAATCTCATAGGGCCTGATTCACAAAGTAGTTTCGGGCCGTTTACATATTTCGTCCGTGTTAGTCCTGTTGATTTCAATAGGACTTACGCGGACGAAATACATAAGTTTTCGTCCTACGTTTTATAGGTCTCTTTTTCTTTTTTGTGCATCAAGAATGTGACTTGTCTTTTCAATAATGACTATGAGCGATCAGTGAAACTAAGTCTTAACACCAAAGGCATGATACCACATAACACTTAATACACCATTTATTTATTTATTTATTTATTTAATACTTGATATAGCGCGCACCTGTCAGCCACGGACTTCGTAGCGCTGCACTAAGAGCCAAACTATGCGCAACGGACCCTGATGCCAGAGGGCTTGTGCACTATAGAAATGACATAAATAAATATATGTCTGCCATTTTAGACTGGAGCCTATAACTGATTCATTTTCATTAGGACAAGATTATCAAGTTTGTTTGCGATTTTGTTACTGAATACTGTCAGAGCATGCTCTAGATGTGTGTGCCAAGTTCATGTTCTGGTCGATGGAGCTCATGGCAAATATCTAGGGATCATGTATGACCATTTTCTTCCCTCTTTTTAGTGTACAAATTTTTTTCCTTCATCCTTATGACCTTAGGGCCTCATTAGGCATTCCAAATGCGGCTATCTACAAAAATGGATGACCACACCATAGTTTTTGGAAGTAGGTCATACGCAAAATCAAATGTAATAAATTTTGTGGATGACCCCATGCTGAAGTCCTTCATTGTAAAACATGCAGTTTAGTCACATATATGCGGATTTCCGCATGTTTTACAATTCAGGTGATAGGGGGCATGTAGGAAGATGGATTACTGCCATCTTTTGGATATTGCATTGGCAGCATGTTAGAGGTCCTGTGCACTGCCTGTTGTATAGCAGGAAGTGGGAACACAAGGAGACAACGCAGAAAACCTCACTCATGACTTTGGGTTTTCCGCATGTTTTCCATGCGTAAACATGCAGTCAGAACTCCTAATTTCGGAGATGGGTTGCCGCTTTTTCTTTTTACAAATTTCTGCCAAAAAAAAAACATGTGGAAACCCATTTCGCACAACTCGTGCTGACCCTCTAAGTGTATAATTAGTGATCTCGTGTACTGGAGTGCTGTAGTTCTAGACTTCGGTAAATATACAATATCAAGAAGAGGTTACTAGAGGATGTCCATGAAGGTTGTTAAGAACACCCAGTTACTGTCAGAAGTCTGTAATACCAGGGAAATGTCTAATGTCAAGACTGGTGTCCATGTACCCTGGATGTGAAGGCTTTCAACTCCTGGAAAGACATTGCAAAGGTGGTAGTTGCATTATTGTTCGTTCTTTTCTTGGATGACTGCCACTCTGCCAAAAAGTTTTATTCTACAAAATCGCTGTGCATTGGTCTGAATCCATATTACTCTGAGTACTTTCGAGGTGAACAGCTAACCATAATTCTTTAATGCATTGTGTTACTACCGGGATGGAAGCTTAAATGATCGATGTTGGGGAATAGGTCGTAATTCGGCCACGTAGTTCAGAAACTTTCATGCAGAGACAGACGGAATGGAGTATCAAGACCAGGATCCCAGGATACCACATATGAAATGCTCAGAGCAACATTGGTGTGGGGAAAGTGAGCTTGCTATTCAAGGAAGATAGTTCTAACATTCTGTAAATGCATGGTTCATTGAGAGAGAGTATATTTGTCGCTACATATTTACCACTTAGTTGATGGGGAATAATTCAATGAACTGTACTGACAAGTGACAACATGCTCTCAGGACTTTGTAGGGGCTGGAATTATAGGAAAAAGCAGAGCCACTATCCTTGCCCCTATGCCCTCTGGTTCATGGGAATATGTTCACAAAGAAAGGGTTGAGACAGGCAGGAAGGTTTTCTTCTTCCTATCACTAAGAAGTAGCTGATCTTGTTTGCATAAGCCACTTAAGACACCTGTGGTGTGACACGTGCAGTGGCAGCACCACTGGTGCATTAAAGGAAAGCCTGTCTCTACCCACCGTACACAGCCAACGCCATCCTGATAGTGCAAAGACACAAAACCCAGGACAAGTCCACTGGCTGATTAACTAAAATCTCAGACCAGGTGTATGTATGAATGTATGGTGGGAGGGTAGGGTAAACATCATGCACGATGATAATCTCCCTAGCGTTACGTTTTAGTTAATGCTGACATTGGCAGCTTGAAAGAGATTTCCCGCTTAGCAGTAAAAAAAACAGACAAATTATACCTAAATTGTGTTATTATCTTTATTATTGAGTGGGAGAGTTCCCATCTTTTACCATACCCCTAAAATACATAAGAATGCAGAGAAACCCCCAGGACGTCCTGTCGTTTCAGGTGTGAGTTTCAGACTTGAAAAATTGTCTACTTACATTGACCAGTTTTTAAAATTTGAGATACCCAAAATGAAGTCATTTACGAAAAATTCCCCACATATGATTAATATACCAGAGGGACAGGCCTTTGATTCTATAATAATGATTTCAATGGATGTAGAATCATTATATACAGCAATCTCTCACGGGAAAACCTTGGAAGTAGTTTGTGTAACCCTTAACAGTAATGAAGATTTGTATTCGCCTATTATTGATTTTATCATGTCAGCTGCTACTGTTGCCCCCACAAAAAATATTTTTAGGTTTAATGATCAAATGTATATGCAAGCTGGTGGCACTTCTATGGGTGCCACCTTTGCGCTGTCCCTGGCCAATCTGCACATGGCTACTTTTGATGTACATTTATTCAGACCTTAATCCAATGTTGGGAAAATTTACATTGCTTTCAAAGATATATTGATTACTTTATTATTTGGCAGGGTACTGTGGCGCATGCTCGAGACTTCATCAGTTGGATTAATAAATGCATTTAACATTTTCTAGTGAAATCCAGTCCCAAGCAATCACCTTTCTGGATCGTAAGATAAATTAGTTACCTGTAAATGTAGATCTCCAGCATTGTAGTCTTTTGTAGATTCACATGCTACATAGAATTATTCCCCATCCGCAGGTTGCGAGTCTTCGGAAAAATATTTTTGTCACAGAAATTCATTACGTCATAGACATGCACTATGTGCATAACCTCTGTAGTGGTGTAGTGACCCTTTTAAGAAGGGGGCTGCCTGAGATGCACTCAGTGCTGAGAGCACCCTCTAGTGGGCAGAGCCCTCAGATCCTTTTTTCATTACCACAAGTGCAGCTAGGAAGCAGAAGGGGCCACTACAGGGAACAAACAAGACACATGAGATACAAGATCACATCTTTACCATCACCAAAATAAACATATTTGTATACCTATATGTACATATCATTATACATCACGAAAAACTTGTAACACTGCATACCCATCCACAACCTCTCGGGGAAGCGCATGGGGTCTGCATGTAAATCTACGAAAGACTACAATGCTGGAGATATACATTTACCAGTAAGTAACTAATTTATCTCCAGCATTTTGTCTTTCATATATTCACATGCTATATAGAATAGAATAGGATAGAATATCAAGCAGTACATCAACTCGTGGAGGCGGGAGTTGTGGATGTGGTTTCAGGAGAATATGTTCTTTCTGGTCGCTCTTCCAACTGTCATTTCCGCTATAGCATCCATCTTAATGTAGTAGTACTTGGTGAAGACATGGGCTGGTCACCCCGTCACTGCACAACAGATATCAGCAAGAGGGACATTAGAGAGAAGGGGTGTGATCGCCGCCTTCCCTCTCGTAGAGTGAGCAGTCACTCTGCCGGGTAAAGGTCTCTTCGCCAGCAAGTAATAGCGCTGGATACAGTCTGACACCCATCTAGAGATGGTTTGTTTAGACACTGTCTTGCCTTTTGACGGCTCTGTGAAGGAGACGAACAGTCTGTCTGTACTTCTGAGTTCTTTAGAGTGCTGAATGTAAAAACTGAGAGCTCTATGTGCATTTAACGTGTGTAAGGCTCTCTCTCTCCCAGCATGCATGGGTCCCTGAAGAACACCGGTAGGACAATGGACTGCTTCAGGTGGAAGCCACCTTAAGTAGGAACTTTGGGTGAAGTCGCATCACTACTTTGTCTTTATGGAACTGCGTGTATGGCAGGTTCACACACATCGCCTGCAGTTCATGACCCTTCTGGATGAAGTGATGGCAACTAAAAAGACATTCTTTAATGCCAATTGGTGCAGGTCTATCAAGGCCATTGATTCAAAGGGCTTCAACTTTGGTCTGGATAAGACTACATTCAGTTCCCACGGAGGAGTGGGTCTTCACACTGGTGGGAACGAATGAAGCAGGCCTCACATAAATTGTTTGATAACTGGTGCAGAGAAAAATGGGGGGGTTCCCTGTGCCTTCTTGTAGGTAGCAATCGCCGACAGGTGGACCCTGATAGAGGCATGTTGGAGGCCCTTATAAGCCAGTGCCAGAAGGCAAGACAGTACATCCTGCGGTTCTGCGGTCAGAGGATCCACACATGGGTTGCACAGTAGTGGCAGAACTGTGCCCATTTTAGTTCATATGTGCTCAATGTTGACATTGCCCTGTGTTGCGCAACACCTGCATACATTCTTCTGGAATGTTCCTGTGGCCGAATTGCAACTGCTCAGGAGCCATGCTGCAGGTGCCTGGATTGGCATGCAACTGTCCATTCTGTTGGTACAAAAGGTCCTGTCTGAGTGGCAACAGAATAGGTGGGCAGCTTGAGAGTTGCAGCAGATCTGAGAACCACGGCTGCTTGGCCCACATTGGTGCGATCAAGATCAATCGAATGTTGGTCTGCCTCAGCTTGAGTATCACTCTGGGGATCAGTGGCAGCGGCGGAAATGCATACAGTAGCTGGTGGTCTGGCCAAATCATGGACCGTGTGTTCCCCAACGAATCTGGCTCTGGTAACCTGGATGCAAAGTGTACCCACTTCGTGTTGTCCGCCGTTGCAAACAAATCCATTGTCGAGGTTCCCCAGTGCCGAAAGATCCTCTGAAGAGTCTGACTGCTGAGGTACCATTCGTGGGTTTTGAGTGATGTCTAGCTGAGAGAATCCACTGTGATGTTTGCCACTCCCGCAATGTGTTCTGCCTGTAGACCGATGTTGTGGGCCAAGGCCCGGTGCCATAGTAGCTGAGCCTCCCTGGATAGTGGTAGACAGCGAGTGCCTCCCTGTTTGCGAAGATAGAACATGGTTGTCATGTTGTTCGTCCTGACCAATACCATGGTATCATCAATGTGCGGTAGGATGGCTTGCAGTGCTTGGTGGACTGCCCTTAATTCCTATATGTTGATATGCATCGACATCTCCTCTGAGGACCACTGGCCGTTGACTGTGGTCTGACCTACGTGAGCACCCTATCCCAAAAGCGAAGCGTTCATTGCCACAACATGATCTGGGCGCAGTGGCACGAATGGCATGCCCTTCATTAGATTTTTCTTCTGCACCCACCACAGCCATACCTTCTTCGTACGAGGGGTGACAGCGATCACTTTATCCCATGACCCTTCCACTTGGACCCACTGGCATCCCGATCTTCCTGAATCAGTCGCATATGAAGGCGGCATTGAGGTACCATTTCTATACAAGAGGACATCTTGCAGAGGAGAGACTTCACCAGCCTCACTGTCACCTTCTGTCATCCGTGAAGGGGTTTCGTTGTTGCTATGAGTGCTTCTATTTGTTCTTCTGATGGTTGTGCCAGAGCCGATGATGTGCTGAGCTCCGTCCCTAGGAACACCAGGGACCAATGCTGACTTTTCTAAGTTGATGCGAAAGCCAAGGTCCTGGAGAAGTTGGCAGTACTTGTCAACGGCTCTGAATAGGTATTTTTTCATGCTCGCCTACAGAAGCCAATCGTCCAGAAACTGGTATACTTGCAATCTGTCTCAGCGCAGAGCTGCAGCCACTGGTGCCAGCACCATCGTGAACATTCTTGACACCGATCGGAGACCAAACGACAGGACCTTGAATTGAAAGTGGTCGCCCGCCACTTTGAAAGGTAGGAACTTTCTGTGCTTGTGATGTAATGGTACATGGAAGTACGCATCCGTTAGGTCGATGGACGCCAGGACTTCTTTCCTTTGTGTCATATTGTCCTGTTTCTATACAATCTCATTTATGTGGAATTCTAGGCACCTGCCTAGTGCATATGTGCATTCTGTATTCTATGTGTTCAGTTGCCAGTTGGCTGGCAGACATGTTACTAATAAACCTTTTCCTGCATACCAGAGCATCAGCTTACTTACAGACTTTACATTGGAGACAAGCTTTTGTCACAGATCTTCAGCACCTCCGTAACACCTCATTATCACCAACTGGAAATTTGTTTACCATACAGGATTGTACCTCTCTAGCTTTCGCCAGCATCATTGGGTGCAACTCGGTTGGAGGCCAGATGCTGCTATTGAGCATAACCTCACCCTGGGCCGAGTGTACAAGATTGTGCTTCCCCTGCTTTCATGTGCATCTCTCCTGTCTCCGGGTGCATCCGGGTTGGAGGCTGGATGCTGCTATCGATCATAGCCTCACCCTGGGTCCAGCACTGCTGCAGGCAGCCTTGCGGTCTGGCCTAGCTGGGTGCTGCCGCCCAGCTGGACGCTGCCCCCTACGGTACTGGTCATCTGGTGATGTACTGGAGAATGACATATTTTTGGGAAAGTTGCTTCCTGTTCCTTAGCAAACATGGCAGGTGGGCCTCCACAATACCAAAAGTGTGCCGCCATCTTAAGTCGGGGCCGTCACAAACTTGAAAGTAAACACCACCATCGTATAAGGAATGGAGTGTATGAGTCAAAAGCACAATAATGCCTCAGCGTAAAGCTAACCAGGGACACGTACGGGGAGGGGGCAAAACAGGAAACGAGACAGGGGAGGTTACAAGCAACCAAAACTAGACACCTAAACCATAAGGCACCACCCGAGGCCCCGACTTAAGATGGTGGCTCGCTTTTGGTATTGTGTTCATACATTGTTCCCTTAGGGGCGTTGGGAATTATGGGGATTTGTCTTTCATTGGGCCCATTCGCTCCCTTGCACAGCTTATCTTTAGCGCTTCATTATTATTATCGATCGGGCACCTAGAGCTTCCTCACTTGCTCTTAGTGTCGGCCTCTTTGTCTCGGCTTTGATTTTTTCCCCCTTTAAACATGGCGGCGGTATTTGGTCGGATGGATGTAGCCGTTCCATCTAAATATGGCAGCACGTTTTCTGAGTTGCGTTCACTGGTCTAGTTCTGCTGGAGCTCGCCTATTTCGTCACATGTCTCCCGTTGTAGTTAAATCCGGGACTGACCAACACATTCCACGGCAAGGAACGTGTAGTTGGTGCCGCTCCTTTTGAAGCTTGGTTTTTCCTCACCGTCCAGGTAAGCATGCAGGTCTGGGTGTTTTGCTACCCTTTGACATGTCTAGGCTATGGCCCTTGACGGGCGGCTTTGTTTTTTTGTGTTTTTAGGTGCTTGAAGTGGGAATTGATTTCCCTGGGTCTGCAATCTTTGCATTGAACCCCCTCTCTCCCCTACGGTTGACACGCTTCAGTGCCGTCCTTGGTGGTGAGCATTTTGTACCTTCATTATTTTTCTTTTTCGGTTGTCAGGTACTCTGGTGGCAGAGGCACTTCAGGGCGCTCCTAATGAGTTTACTGGTGTTTTGTTTTTAGCATTTATTGCATGGAGTTTCTTGCCCCATGAGATCGATGTTGCCTTCCTTTGCCTTTGGGAGACTTACCAATTGGCATGGGTAAGATGGCCCTTTCTTGACCGTCACACGGTTTACTAGGCTTTTGCTCACTGGGTGTGACCTGGATTCATCTCTTTGAGGCTGGGATTATATCTTTCTTTCTTCCTCACTTGGGTGTGGTGGTGGTGCAGCTGACCTTTAGAGGAGCAACAGTGTAACACATGCTGGAAGTGGCACTATCTTTATTATTGGGCCTGTTTTGAAGATTCACCTAATGTTTGGGTGTTTGATTCAACAGTGTCCTACATTCATTGTGATGGACTTCTTGATGTATTTCCTGCAAATAGATATTTGGAATACTGGATGTACAATGTATTATTTCTTTTGTTTCCAGTCATGTCCGTGGTATTGCTACGTATCTAATATCCTTTTCTCTTCACACTGACATTTAGTTGTGTGCTGCCTTTGTAAAAATTATTGTTATATGTCTATGTTTGTATTTATTATGTTTTTTTGTTTTAGATAATATCTGACTGTACTACTTGGGCTGCTTATCTGAATTTGGCCCCTGAAGAATTCTGGACTACGCTTTCTGTAGGGTCCAGAAGAAACACGCCGTGTCGGCTTGTCTTCTAGCTCCTTCAGTTTGAATTTGTTCTATATAACTACCTATGCGGAGGATTGTTTTGTATGTTTTAGATGAGTTATCTGGAATGTATTAGTTTAGTGAAAATAGGCTGTTGGCTTCGTACAGTGATTTCCGATCAGAGTGCAGTCTCTGTTTTCTTTTGGTGTTGCTATTGTTTTTTTGTATGAATTCATTGCATTGGCGTTTTCTGCATTTAAAATAAAAAGCATAATTACATTTATTTTTATACATATGTTGATGTTGTGCAGCCTTTCTTTGCAGTGTGTTAGTCTCCCCTCTCCCCCAAGTGTCAGGGTACTTTTGTGTAGGACTTTGTAGCTATCCGGGGCATATACCTTGATACTTGTCAAACTCCACCCGGTTTCCCTCCTTGGTCTTGTACTGTTAATTTTTTGAACACATTGGAGTAAAAGTGTAAAATTATTGGGGGTTTTTAAGGGTTGTGTGTTATTGCTTGTTGTTGTTATGTTGTGCAAGGGAGGAGGTGTATCATATTGTCCTGTTTCCATGCTATCTCATTTATGTGGAATTCTAGGCACCTACCTAGTGCATATGTGTATTCTATGTGGTCAGCTGTCAGTTGGTTGTTGGCTGGCAGAGGTGTTGTTACCAATAAACGTTTTCCTGCATACCTGAGCATCTGCTTACTTACAGACCTTAAACCCTGCAGCAACAAAAGTATTGTTTTTATTGTAACCATCTTGAAGGTGTGCTTTCTGATGCACTTGTTGAGAAGATCTAGGTCTATAATCGGTGTGAAGCCACCCTTCTTTTTCTTGATGACGAAGAAGGGGGCATAGATGCCCTGGCCCATGCTTGTTCTTGAAACCTGTTCCACTGCCTGTTTCTTAACCAGGTGTGTCACCTCCGCCGCCAGCCATCGTGTCTTCTAGCTGGACGATGGATGAGCCAGCGGTTTTGTCAGAAATTCCAGAGCATGGCCCTCCTCTAGAATTTCCAGCGCCCATCTATCTAATGTTATGTCCCCGCCACTGACGCCAGTGGTGGGATAGCCAGCCTCCCACTGAGGTGCCTTCCATGGGGAGTCAGGGCTTCAAAGAGTCAGACCTGTTTCGGCTGAGCCATAGTGGAGATTCATAGAGCAATGGTGACTCCATTTTAAAAAGAATACAGAATACTGCATTAAGTGAGTGTGCTTCGGCAAGCCCTAGTGGCCGCTGTATAACCTCAGGCACCAGTAATTGCTTGCGAGGCATGTTTTCTTTTCAACATTTTAACTTCCCAGCACCGCTTCACATGCATTCGTTAAAATATGACCTTGCTCTGTGCAGCTGTATGGGGGAAAATGTGTTGCTGTCAAAATCATACCTTGGGAGTCAGGAGGAATGTGTATATTTGCCAAGAGTTTTTCTGTTACAGATAAGCACCGTCTCGCTTGGTGCCAGCCATAGCCTACAATAATAGAAGAAGTGTATAATTGCTAGACGTGAATCACTGTACGTCAGAACACTCCTGTGCAGCCTTGCGAGGTGCATTGCGTGTGTCCCCTTTCTAGAAAGAACGTATTATTTTCCTTGTGATTTAAATAAATATATTTTAATTGACTTGAACCTGGGGTCCCTTGTATGCCTTATTGCATTAAATTTCGAATCTGCAATTTTTAGCGCCCGAATAGGGACCACACTGAGGCAGCTCATCGGTGGTGCGAGTTCCCCTGACAGAGGACTGACGGGGGCGATGGTAACAGGGCTCTGATTGACATCGCGCCCTTGTGCAGAAAGCGCCACCCCCATCCCGTGGAGGTCCTCAGGAGGGAGGAGCAGAGGCTGCCCAGCTGTGGTCCGCAGATCTTTCGAGGCAGGACTCCAGGGTGGTGAGTGTATTTGCATGACCTAGTGTATGACAGTAGGTAAGCTGTCTGGCTGTATTGTATTGGTATCAGTTGTATGGTACGTATCATTGAGTCTGTTTTGAAAGGACTAACCCTCTTGAAGAGCATCCTATTGATGAATCGAATTGATGTTGAATGAGGGCGCTCATTGTTGTATGAACAGAATTGAAATATATTGAAAAAATATATAGAAGGGTGGTAGAATGGGCAACGTACATAGATGTGCAAGAAGTGGTCAGAATGAGAAAGCTCGAAAGGCACCTGCAGAGGGGACCCCGTGCTATGATATGTTAACCACCCATGGGATAGGGGCTACGCTTTTTCATGATGATTGGGTTAAATACACGCAGAACGAAGTCCGTGATAGGTGGCCTCCGGGGGGTTCATTTGAATTAGGGGTTATCCAAAGCTTGGCGTTAACATTAATGAAGAAAAGGGTGCAGCCAGCACAGTATGATGCCATAAGGATGTGGAGGAAAAAAGCAATGAAGAGACAGGCAGCAGCAGAAAAGGCAGAAAGGAAGAAGAGAAGAGGAGATTGGGAAAAGAGTAGACTGTTAGAAGCAAAGGAAGAGGATGAGGAAATAAATAAAGAAGTACGTGCCGATATGATTAAGTGTAACAAAGGCATGTATCCCATTCTAGGAAAGGGTAAGGAGGAAAAGGGGCCAGAGGAAGGTGCGTCATTTGGGTTGTTACTTGAAAGCACTGAAAACCAGGCATATCGGCCACTGCCCACTGCACCCCCACGAAATCGAGTCCCAGCGATAGTACCAAGAGGTGCAGGAGGGCAGCAGCCACCACCGCCGTATGTAGAGCCACAAATAGAGGTAATAGGAGTACAACCCCCATATGAGGCTAACTGAACCCGAAGTGCCAGAGCCAGGACCAAGGACAAGGGGAAGAAATAGAATACCAGTTGAGAGATGGGGGGTTGTCCGCCAGTTACGGAATGATTTGATAGAATTTAATTCGACGCCACAGAATAGAAAAGACATGGGGGATCTGTCGCCAGACAAGTTTAGATATTTGAAGGATATGTACGTGGAAGAGATGGGGGAATGGAGAAGGAGCTTGCGAGTAACTGTAAGTAACCAGAGATTGCTGACAGCAAGCTTGGCTTTCGAACAGGCTGGAAGTCGGGAAGAGATGTGGGAACGAATGGAAGAAGTATTAGAGGCAGGGGATCAAATGTGGAAGGATTACAATGAACTAGATCAATGGAGAGTGGAGGAGGAAAGGGAGCGTCAGACGTGAACTAAGGTGGGACTAATAGAAGGGAAGGGATTGGCTGATTAGGAAAATAAGAATAAAGATGCTGCTGCCCCTGTGTGGGAGCATTTGTTCGGAACACAGGTGTGGCCCATGCAAGCAGGATGGCTGAAACGGAAGTGTGAACTATGGAGGGAGGCATGTGAGCAGGAAGGGAGAGATTGCGGGAATGAAGTAATTGAAGTAGAGGAGTTGATAGAAAAGGAAAATATGAAACCAGATGAAAATGCACGGCGCAAGTTACTCCCCTATTACAAGAGGATAGTAAAATTGCAGGGACATGAACAAGGAAATTTAGAAGGAGAAGGAAAGTTAGTAAAGATGAATCCCCTTAGGGCAGTGGTATTCAAACTGGGGGGGGGGTGCCAGGCCTCCCCAGGGGGGGCGCAGCCCAGGCATGCATTTTCATTTTTTACTATATATATGTATATATATATATATATATATATGCATATATATAGAAATTTTCAATTGGGGCGCCAACTGATTTTTTTTTTTCCCCGGGGGGCGCGGCCGAAAAAGTTTGACTACCACTGCCTTAGGGAGTGCCAACCCCAAATGAGAGTGCCACCAGGTGCCACAGATGGCACCCCAGCCGTGCTGACTCGAATTTTGTGTATCAGTCCATCACGAGAAGTGAGGTAAGGGACATAGCGAGATCAACCCCCGATCCACAAGTTGATCCAGCAGGGTACTATAGAGAGCTGACAGCCGCGTTTCGAACGGGGATGTATACGTTTGAAGATGCAGATGAAGATGTAATGCAAGGGACCACCCCGCAGGAAATATGGAGACCATTTCGGGCTGTAAATCATGATGACCTAAACTGGGATAATTTGGCAGTGGCTAGCAGAGCAAGTGACCCAACTCAGATGCTGACAAACAAAAGGCACACGGGGAAAGATATTGGAAGCTTTGAAGCGAGTGGTGCCAGAAATAGATATCAACGTAGACAAGTTAATGGCTATTACGCAGGGACCAACAGAAAATGTGGGGGAATATTTCCTCAGGTTCGAGACCACGTATAAGGCACACAGTGGTCAGGACATCACTATCCCAGCAGGAAAACATTATTTTACTGCAGGATTTGTGAGGGGACTAAGTTTGATAGCAGCAGAAAGTACATGGCAGTCACTGGAGCCACGTCAGATATTAGAGATGGCCAAGTATTACGGGAGGTGGGAAATGCAGGAAGCCAAAGGAAAAAAAAGGGCAGAGTTGAAAACAAAGGTAGTACTACAGCAATTGCAGCAGGGTACAGGATGAGGAGGAAATGTGGGAAGAGAAAGGCCGGCAGGAAACCAGGGGTCAGCAGGGTATGTAAGGCCAGACATTGATTAGTGCGTGTTTTGCAAACAGAAAGGGCATTGGAAAGTAGACTGCCAAGAGTTGAAATTAGTACAGAACAGGATGAGGGGAGTAGAGCAGCAATCTCAGACAGTTGCTGGCCCACCGCGGGGACGGGGAAGATTTCCAATCCAAACGGGAACATGTTTACGGGGGCCCACCCGCAGATGGTGCAGATGATGGTGGGAGGAGGAGACTTGAAAGGTGTGGATGAGTATGGTGAATTGGAAAAGATGTATTCGGATGCCTCTGCCACCCTGCAATGAAACGCCCGTGGTGAACCCAGGGGTGCGGTGTCTGTGCCTATTAATCAATCTGGACCTTATGTCAACGTAAATATAGGACAGCATTCCACCGTTAAATGCCTAATAGACACTGGAGCTGCCAGCAGCTCCAAGGATATTGGGGCCCTGCCTTTGGTTCCACTATCGGGAAAGAATAAAGTATCTGTAGGGTTTGGTGGAGAACCTATAGTCACTCCTGAATCAGACAACATTTTGATCGATGTGTGTGGGGTAAAAGCAGCACAGAAGTGGTTATTGACGAATCGCTGTCCAGAAAATGTATTTACCATTTATTTACCATTTAAAGGCGTTAAATGCAACCATTTATTATTCTGAAAAAGGAGTTTATATGACAGTACAGGACAAAGGGGGGACAGTTGTTAGGCTTAGCCCTCTTTGCACCTCAATTATGCTGTTTGAACTTGTCTCACACTGGTAAGGTAGCCTGGTTTCAGGCTTAGTTTTCCCCTAGTTACGGCTCCTGGCTTACATTGCATTGTATGTATACTTGACTAGGTCAAAATGGCCGCCCATGCTACTAAGCTTGTACCATTGTACCCGCTAGTCCTACATCGGTTGCTTGTTTCCTGCCTGAGAGTCTGTTGTCTCTGCCCATGAGTCTGCCTGTATTTAAGCTGGCTGCTTAGTCATGGTCTTTGCTTGTGTTCAACACCCGGATCACGAAGCCCGTTCCTGTTTTCCTGAGTTGCTGCTTTTGTTTTGCCTCCTGCTGCTGACCTGGACTGCCTTGACTCTGCTTCTGCCTCTTCCCTGACTGGTACCGTATTGTGGCTCTGACTGATTCCCTGTTGCTGACTCTGGTTTGTTTCTGGCTAAGTTCTGGCTTGCCCCTTCTCTGTACTTTACATTGCATGTTTTGGCTTGACTCCTGCCTGTTCTCTGACTCTGGTTCTGCTTAGCCCTGGTTGGTACTTTCATATTCCCTTCTGGTTGTGACCCTTGCCTGTTTGTCTGGACTTGTTTGGTTTAGCCCTTCTGGTTTTGTTGTTGCCCTCTCGGTTCCTGGACTCCTGGCCTGACTTGACTTTTCTGTGCATAGGACCCTGTTCAGTTTGTTGTTTGCTTGCTCGTGTACCAGGACCTCTCTTTTGTTTAGACCTCGCCTTAACACTGCGTGTGTGCTAGAACACGCTTGCCCAAGACGCTCTTGGGCTGGTGTTTCCAGGTCTTGTCTTGGACTTATTTTCCATTCTGGAACGTACTGTTTTTTGGACCATCTCCTACATTGTCAGCACCCGG
>JAUEJI010663199.1:0-12173 GCA_032275285.1 Desmognathus perlapsus
TCTGTTCATTCTAAAGAAAGTGAAGAACCATCCCAAGCCATTTGCCGGGTAGCACAGTGGGTAAAACCCCTGTGCTTTTATCCCAACCGGCACCAGTTCAAATCCCGTCCTAGTTTAAATCCCGCCCCTGCCGAGCGAAAAATATGATGCAAGTAAAATTTATAGTAACATTTTTGCATTTCAAGTGAAAACATAAAATACAGTACAGTAATCAACAGGTACAGTTCAAAATAAATTTCAGGCGGCAAGGTAATGGAAACTCAACGATAGTTTCAAATGGCTGAAACGTGATAAGGATGACAGGGGTTTCAAATTCCAAGAAAAATTGTCCATATTAACAGATTTATTACGAGTCCGTGCGAATGGAGGCAGAGGATGTCATGAGAAAAGGACGTGTGCAGGAATGGGAAAAGCAAAGGAGAAGGAGAAGGCCGCCACAACAACCGGCGGGAATAAGAGACAGGAAATGGGGCGAAGAAGGAAACGGAATACGGACGACCGGACAGGGGGGCAGACACGGACCGAGGACAAGGTGAGCCAACCCACACCCCATGACCCCCCCGGCATATGGCACTGGGGAATCACCGCGTCGCACGGAACACGAGGCACACTCACGCCACACTGGGCATTGAAGGGGAAAGCCAGAGAGGGGTTCGCAAGGGAGACGGATCTAGCACAGGGGCGGAATAAGGGAACTAGTTAGCAGCATGGCCGGGAGGAAGTAGTAGAGGTAGTAACAAGGCCGAGTATTTAGTAGACAGTAATCAGGGACCTCAACATTGCACATGGTACCTAGTAGATAACATGGAGTATCAGTAGATAGTTATCAGGAACCTCATATATTGCAACATGGCAAGGGAGATGGTTATAGCACAGATATTTAGTATAGGTAATAGCATGGCCGAGCATTTAGTAGATAGTAATCAGGAAACTTCAAAACCTTCAAAACCACCCGCCAGCCGGCTGGAGGCCTCCGTGGCCCACAACAACCCGACCAGGGACAAGCCCAAGCAGGGTCCTAGTTCCGGTATAATACCCGCTCCACCCTAATTCTGCTAAGGCAAGTAATAGCCTGCACCCACTCCATACATGGGCATTCGCGGGGCACAGAAGCTCCGAAGCGTACGATAGGAACCAGTACCGCGAGGATCGGCATGAGCGATAAGTTCAAGGCGGGAAACTCGCACTCCGATCCAAAGCCGAGATCCAGGTCTGACTTCGGAAGTGCAGGAAGAGCACATGGGCCAGCATAATAACCATATCCCCCGCTGGAGGGGGGGGGGTCGACACACCCTCATATCACGTAGCATACAACCAATAAAAATAACCCCCATACAGTCCCCCTAGCCATCCCTACTCGGGGGCACATGCTCTGGCCATAGCACACCCTACCATCACATATACCAACCGCACCCTCGTCTTCATAGTCTACATCCACCTTCGACTGCGCGCACCTACGGCGTCAGCCTTACATCACTCACTGCACCGAAAGAACCCATCTAACATAACCCCCCTCTTCCGCAGAACACTCCGGAGGAACAGACAACCCATCGACCTACGGGGTCCAACCTGCAGACACAAGAAAGCGGAGGCCCCCAAAGGGACCAACACCCGCCGCCACAGAACCAAGGGCAGAGGAGGAAAACTAAGAGAGGGAGAAAGCAACCCAGACCAGGCTCACAGACCGGGGAGAGCAGCATTATGTTACCCACGGGGGAAGGCAGAGCGCAACTCAACCCACCAGGCGACAAAACACAGGCCAAAAGGAAAAAATGGAAGAGAGGGAGCAATCCCCGGGGAAAGGAAAACAAACCCACACCGAAAACCCCAATACCGGAACAGAACATAACACCCAAGAACCAAACACACCAACAAAGGCCCACAAAACTGAGCCACATTGAAGGGGCAGGACAAGTGAAAATACTTCCCCTGGAACCCACACCGAACAACACACCCAGAATAAAGTACAGATCCAAGATAGCCGTAACAGGGGGGGAAACACCGGACAAAATAGAACATCTGACTGACACCATTCAAAAAAAAGAGCGAAAGAGACTGGCCAGAAGTGAGGAAAGACATCGAAAGATACAGCAAAACCATGAACTTCAAGCCCCCGACCACGCCATACCCAGGAGGAAAGACCAAACGGAGATCCTGGACCCTGGACCCCGAACTACTGGGATCAGCCGTAAAACACCCCAGATGGGAGAGGGGAGAAGAGGGAGAGGAGAACAACACCATTATACCCTTCAACCTAGAGGAGGTGGACAACCCAGACCAAACGCAACACCCGACCCACCCAGAACAGAAGCAGACACAACAAGAACCACAACAAGGACCACAAGGCCAAGAGAGGGAAAGAGCATTACAGTGGGACAGCCCAACAGGGAATAACCAAAAAGCCACCCAGAAATCAGGTAGACCGAACCCCCAAACAGAAAGGAATGGGAAGAAAGTAACCTGCTACCTAATAAACGCCTGGTCGGCAATGAAACACAGGACAGAAATCAGGGACCTAATAGAAGAAACGGACCTAGACATCCTCCTAATCACGGAATCCTGGTTCCGGGACGAATCCATCCCAATCATCAACCAAATGGCACCCCCCCAGTACCAATACATCCTCAGGAACAGAAACAAGAGAGGAGGCGGGTTAGCAATCTTCCACAAAGAACAGATTCAAGTCGAAGAGGACGGAAACTTCGAGATAGAAGGGTGCGAACACCTGCTAATCAAGTGCAAATTTAGTGAGAGGGAGACCACATCGATGCTCCTGATATACAGACCCCCACCTGAAGACAGCTCCTTCCCGGACAAATTCGCGGACCACCTCCCAGACATAATGCTCAAACACGACAAACTGATAGTATTGGGAGACTTCAACATGAAACTAAACAGAAGAGATGACAGGGTGAGCAGAAACTTCCTAGACAACATGGAAGCGCTAGGCTTCAATCAGGGAGTCACAGGCCCAACACAGAACAAAGGAAACACTTTAGACGGGATCTTTTACAGGGATGACATCGCCTCAGTAGGACAGACAATTGACCTCCCCTGGTCAGACCACAGGCTCATCCCGTTCAACATAGAAAAAGAAACGGACGAACCCAGAAGGGAAAAAGACAACAGGACAAGTCGGAGGTGGAAAGCACTGGACTCCAGCGACCTCATAGCACACCTAGCAAAAAACCTCAAAGAGCAGGACACCCAAGAGGAGGAAGAACCCGACACAACAAACGGAAACCCAAGCAAAGAAGAAAGAGACAGGGCTAGGGTAGAAATTGGAAACCAAGTCAGTAACCTGGAGACCTGGATAACAAAAGCCCTAGACGACATCATACCAAAAAAACAAACGAAATCAAGGAGTCTACAGAAGCCCAACCGATGGTACACAAAAGCAACAGACACGCAAAAGAAGATATGCAGAGAATGGCTCAGGAAATGGCAAAAGGAGAAATCTAAAGAAAACCTACTAAGATACAGGATGAACATGAGGCAGTACAGAAAGATGATAGAAAACTCGAAAAAAGCTCACTACTCCAGCAGGATAGAGACAGCAGAAGAAGCAAGCAGAGAACTCTTCAAAATAATCAACGAACTAAAAACCAGCAAGAAAAAAGCGGAGGAACCCGACAGCAAAGAATTCTGCGAGAAAATGGCAAAACACTTCCAAGGAAAGGAAAAGACACTGGATAACAAGATAAAAAACCTAGAAACTCTGACCAGGAGCGGACAAGACCCACCCCACAGGAAACCCACCGACATCCCAGAAATAACCACCTTTCACATACCATCGAAAGAAGAATATTTCAAATTCATAAGAGCAAACCGCTCGGCAGGATCACCAGAAGACCCCTGCCCACAGAACATCTATAAAAGCATAGCATCCTCCGAAGTCGTAGGGATACTAGTCTGGAACATTATCAGGAAGGCGCTGGAATATGGAGTAATGCCCCAAGAACTCAAAACTTCACACATCAAACCTCTCCTCAAGAAAATGGGGCTCGACTCTTCCCTAGGAGACAACTTCAGGGCCATAGCGAGAAGCAAATTCCTAGGAAAAATAATAGAAAAACTGATAGCCACGCAAGTGAACCAACACTTGGAATCCAATAAACTTTTGGACGGATCACAATCGGGTTTCAGACCCAGGCACAGCACGGAAACGGTAACCATCTCAATCCTCGACGACCTGAAACACCAAGCAGATCAACAGGGAGCGGCTACACTAATTCTGCTAGACCTCTCGGCTGCATTCGATACAGTCCGTCACAGCACCCTCCTGGAAAGATGCAGAGACATAGGGATAAAAGGGAACTGCGAGAACTGGATCCACGAATTCCTATCGGACAGGAAAGTCAGGGTGACCTCCAAAAACCACGCCTCCGAAGCATACACCCCAGAATACGGAGTACCTCAAGGATCACCGCTCTCCCCCATCCTATTCAACATATACCTGAAACCCCTAGGAAACATCATCAGAGAGCATGACATAACAACGTACAACTACGCAGACGACACCCAACTGATATGGAAGATAGACAAAGCAGGGAACACAGACCCGGAAAAACTCGAGAAATGTATCAGAGAAATCACCAAATGGATGGCAAACAACCACCTACTCCTAAACCCCGGAAAGACAGAAGTGATGAAATTCGGCAACCTAAACCTGATACCAAGCCCAATCCCATGGCCCACGGAACTTGGAGCACCCCCAACAGACACAACAACCGCAAAAAGCCTCGGCCTCACAATAACAAACAACATCAGTCCACTAAAGAACGCCATGGAGACCTCCAGGAAGTGTTTCTACATACTGAGATTACTCAAAAAGATATTCCCAATCCTGTCATACCCACAAAGGGTGACTGCAGTGACAGCACTCATACTCAACAGACTGGACTACGCCAACAGCATATACGCCGGAGCCAACAAAAAATGCATCAACGTCCTTCAGAGAGTACAAAACGCAGCAGCCAGAATCCTCACTCGGACACCGCAAAGGGAACACATTACCCCAGCACTGCTCGCTCTGCACTGGCTACCCGTAAGCAGGAGGATAACCTACAAAATCCTCCTCCTAACACACCAGGCCATAAACACGCAGGCACCAGAATACCTCCATCGGAAACTCAAGGTGAAGGAAGGGCCCCGCACCCTAAGGAACTCAGAAGAAACCAGGCTGGAAATACCCAAAGTGAGAACCAAAAAATGGGGAGAAGCCAGTTTCAGTTTCCAAGCACCCAGAACCTGGTACCGAGCACCCCCCGCCCTCCGGAAGATCAAAGACAAAACCACCTTCAAAAAGAAAACGAAGAGGAGGCCACTAGGGGGCGCCTGGACGATGGCGCCTTAAACGATAGCTCCTGCCCCCGCCGGCCCTCATCCGTTTTTAAACATTAAAAATTCGGTAATTTATCGAAATAAAGTAACTCAGAGCAATGCTGAAGTAGTGGAGCACAGAACGAGCCCCGGATTATTAGTTTTGGTGGCCGGACGGCCAAGATCGGAGCGACGCGGGAGAAGTAACATGCAGGTCGAGGAAGAGAGGCGGCCATGGAGCGGACCTGATTGACGACTGGACGGTGGCGCCGAGGCGGCAAAGAGCGCAGAGCTGGGGTCCAGTCTGACTTCGACCCCGAGACTGAAGCACGAGAGGAGCGACGGGGTCCCCCGGAGGAGCAACACAACGTAGAGGCTGAAACTGAAGGTACCCCGGGGGCGCTCGAGAAGGTGAAAGCCGCCATTTTCCTAACTAGCAGCGAGGAGAGGGACGGCAGTGAGGCGGGAGAGGACTCTGCCACGAGCTGGGGGTGACGGTGCGGAGAGGGGGCCGGAGGAGGACCTGGAGCGTCCAAAACTGAAACGCCAACCAAGCCCACAGGCGGCAAGACCGAAACGCACTAACCGTGTGGGCAAGCAGCAGAGGAAACAAGTGATCAGGGCGGCCGACTCCCCCCCCCATGAGGTACTGATCTAAGCTCATGAAAGGGGCTGATTGAGCGCTTGACCGCAGGTACCGAACTTGCTGGTCGCGCCATTAGATTGGTGGGGGGCAAGGTGAGTTGGAGCTCCATCCCCAATCGACACAAAGTACTGCCACATTTAACTCCGCCTAGAGAAACTAAAGCCTCACACAAAGTGGGCCATCTTGACCCCTCCCCCCCCTTGCTGCTGAATCATCACCATTAACAAGCTGCCTGGGCCTGCCACTAGTCCGCTTTAACTGTGCACATATCGCTGCCCCATCCACCCTAAAACAAAGTCGGATAGACTGGAAGCAATAATTGGTTTCACGCTCAGCCTTCCTGATGCCAGGAGGACAAGCAAGAGGCAGGAAGGGTGGACACAACACTAAATCTCTTCAAGCACAGGACAATATCAAAGGAACAACAAACATGGCAGAATTACAGCCTCTCACCAAATTGGATTTGGAGTCCTGTCTCGCCTCTTTGAAAATGGATCTGGGGTCCATGTTATCGGAAGAGCTGGCGAAAATGCGCTCGGAGATCTCTGTCTCGCAAACAGCGGTGCAGAAACAGATAGATGATCTGGGAGGCAGAGTTGATGAAGTGGAAACCTCAATAACACAATCGGTTCAGGGGGTAAATGTCATGCGAGAAGAGGTGCTGGATTTAAAACGACAGAATGAATTTCTCTACTTAAAGTGTGAAGATTTAGAAAATAGGAGCCGACGCGACACGCTCAGAATAAGGCAACTGGAGGAGGGAGTGGAGGGAATGGACTTGGAAGGCACGATGACAAAACTCCTGATGTCTGTCGCATCGGCGACCACACCCCCAGAATATCGTTACGTCAGAGTTCATAGAGTGGGCCCTCTGAAGCGTGGAGCGGGGGCTTCACCCAGAGATATTCTGATTAAGTTTGCCAATTACAAATTGAAAGAAAAGATCCTGAAAGCAGCTCGAGAAGCGAAAATAGACTCACTAAACTGGAACAACCATCCCTTTCAACTCTTCCAGGATATTGCTCCCTCCACACTCCTTCGTAGAGCGAAACTACGTCCAGCAACAGAAGAACTGCGCAAACGCTCCATTAGATACAGGTGGACATTCCCATTTGGCCTTGCATTTCACTGGCAAGGGAAAGAGCATCAGATAGGGACACTGACGGAGGTAGAAGAGATATTGGGATGCTCCCTGCAACAGAGAAGCCTGGATTCTGAGGAGCTGTTTGATGGTCCAATACCCTGGCCTTGGACGAAGGTGCATACTAGACGGCCGAGAAACAGAGTGCGGAATACCTCACTAAGCACGGGATCTGCCGAATAAATGCAACATTCTCTCCTGATGTACTTACTCTAAGTGATTGTTCCAGAGAACTGTGAATGTTAGGACTGATGGGCACTATATATTAAGCACTCACACTGACGTGAGGAAGAAGCTTAACAGGGACTCTATGCCCCATGAGGTCATGCAGAGCGCAAAGCTAGCTAATGTTACCAAATTTGAAAGGATGAGACTGCCGGCGGGCGACGGAGCTGGCCTCCGGTGTGGGTCAAACCATCTGGCCCACTTTCAGTATCCTCTCCATGTGGGAAAGGGCGACCTCCTCCGCGATGAAGGGGGATGACCATATGGAGAGGAATGTTGTTGTTTGTTTCAGTTTAATGTGTTTTACTTGTTTTTGTTGTTGTGTGGTGAGTGAGGATGGATGGGCGGGGGGTGGGCTGGGGGGTCTGGGGGGGAGGTTGAGCGGAAAGCAGATGAACCACCTTAATGCAGCTAATAACGTATAATGTGAAGGGAGTGAACTCCCCGATTAAGCGGAAGAGGCTGTTCAGAGAATTGAAGGAGAGTAATGTAAATATAGCCTTCCTGCAAGAAACTCACATTTTGAGGTCAGACATTCACCTACTGAAAAATTCGGCCTACCCAGTTCAGCACTTTTCATGCGCACAGGGAAAGAGAGCGGGAGTGGCAATACTGATAAGCAGGCACCTAGACTTCAAGATTGACACACAAACGAAAGATAAAGAAGGAAGATACTTGATATTGGTGGGGGACTTGGAGGGACGGAGGGTAACCCTAGCGACCTTGTACAGCCCAAATCAAGGGCAACAAAAATTCTTGCAGGAGTTCTTTAACAAACTTGAAGAAATCAAAGATGGTATAACAATAGTGGGAGGTGATTTCAACATGGTCTGGGATCCACAGCTAGACAAATCACACACAACCACCAGCCCAACTTTATGTTTAACAACAGAACTTAAAGAAACAATTACCTCGATGGGGTTGAGAGATATTTGGAGAGACAGGAACCCAGATAGCAAGGACTTCACATTTTTCTCTCACGTACACCGCACCTACTCCCGGATAGACTATCTATTGGTGGATGTCAGCGTTATTCAAAAGGTCGAGAAGGTAGAGATAGGTCATATAGCTTACTCTGACCATGCCCCGGTCCTAGTCAAATGGCACCCTAATTGGTTGCAGAAGGGAAGAGGCAGATGGCGATTTAACGACTATCTGATAAAAGATGCAGTAGGGAAGGAAACCCTAGGGAATTTTATTAAAGATTTCTTCCCCAGAAATGAGGACACAGCCTCTAGCCCAGGGTGGGTTTGGGATGCTTTTAAAGCCACGTTACGTGGGGAATGTATCTCACTGGCTGCTGCAGATCGGAAAAGAAGAGCCCAAACCCTAGGAGACCTTAAGCTTGCACTTTTGGAAGCTGAAAAGAGTTTCAGAGAGACAGGTGGACGACAAGCGTACAGAAAGTGGCAAGCAGCCAGAGGCGCACTAAACATATATCAAAACAACAAAACCCACCTAGCCCTACTAAGACTAAAACAGACGTACTACGAAAAGGGAGACAAGGCAGATAGGCTCCTGGCCAGGAAACTTAAAGAAAGGGAAATGAGTAGAAAGATCCCCGCAATCAAAAAACCAAATGGGGAATGGGCCGTAACCCAGGAGGAGAAGAAAGGAGAATTCTGGGACTTTTATAAGCACCTCTATTCGTCACAAAATACAGATATGGGACACTTAGCCACCTATATCGAAGAGGCGGATCTTCCATCCATCTCACAAGAGGAAAGGGACTGGCTGGACTCCCCAATCAGTGAGGAAGAAGTCACCCAGGCGATAAAATCCCTGAAACCTGGGAAAACCCCTGGCCCAGACGGGATAACGGGGTCCTTCTATAAAAAATTTGAAAAATTGCTCACTCCCCACTTGACTACGCTTTTCAACTCCTTCTTGAAGCAGGGCACAGTCACTGACTCCATGATGGAGGCCACAATTACCCTAATTCCCAAACAGGGCAAACAGGTGGAACTATGCTCTTCCTACAGACCAATTGCCCTCCTTAATATAGACTCTAAACTCTACACAAAGATTTTGGCCACTAGACTGGGAACGGTCATGCAGAAATTGATCCATCCGGATCAAGCTGGATTTATTTATGGGCGAAACACGGCTGACAACACTAAACGTATAATACATCTTATTGAGAAAGCTCATAGAGGAGCCGCTGAAGCCTTCTTAGTGGCGCTCGACGCTGAGAAGGCCTTTGACAGGGTTGAATGGGAAGTGGTCTTCAAGGTGTTGGAAGCTACGGGTATAGGGCCTAAATTCACTCAGATGGTAAGGAACAACTATATAACGCCTAGAGGAAGGATCCTAGTAAATGGCGAATTAACAAACCCCTTTTCCCTAACTAGAGGTACGCGACAGGGCTGTCCTCTTTCCCCCCTGTTGTTTGCCCTTAGCATTGAACCCTTCGCAGCCCATATAAGAGCTAATAAAAACATTCAAGGCATACGAATTGGGCAGGAAACTCACAAGATCAGCCTGTTTGCTGACGATGTTATTCTCTCCCTAACTCACCCCTCTACAACAATTCCTATTCTCAAAGATGAGCTTAACAGATTCTCCGCCTTGTCAGGCTTCAAGGTCAATATGAGCAAATCAGAACTGCTTCCCCTTTCGTTATCTGCGCGAGAGAGAGATGAGTTGATTAACATCTCCCCCTTCCAGATTAACAACTCTAAACTGAAATATCTAGGTATCTATTTGACCCCGAACCCTACAGCCCTTTTTAAGGAAAATTTCCCAAAGATTTTCCGAGCAATCGATGAAGATTTAAGGAGATGGGATAAGCTTACAGTGTCGTGGTTTGGCAGAATTGCTATTATTAAAATGAACATCCTGCCCAGGCTTCTGTACTTATTCCAGACCCTCCCACTAGCGGTGCCTCTTAAACAACTACGCCTTCTCCAGACTAAACTGCAAACATTCATATGGAAAGGAAAGAAAGCACGTATAAATAAGAGAGTGCTATGTCAGCCCAGACAAAGGGGGGGACTGGGGGTCCCCGACATGATAAAATACTACCTGGCCACACACTTAAGCGCATTGTGGGAATGGAACAAGATAGACTCGCCGAAACCATGGGTACGCATAGCAGATACGTTAGCTCATGGATACATAGGTCATCAGGCATGGCTGCACCCAGGAGATAGAACTACCAACCTGAAGCTAGATCTGGGCTCAGCAGGACTTATGCAAGCATGGAAATATAGCGCCGTGAAATATGGACTGACAACCTTCCCCTCGCCCTTTACTCCTATAAATCACAATCCACAATTTACACCAGCATACGATGGGAAAGAATTTAAGGCTTGGTACGAGGGTGGGTGTAGGCTCTTTGCAGATATGTTCAAACAATCCAAGATAAAAACCCTAGAAGACTGTCTTGTGGACTTTAATCTTTCGAGAGACGAGGCCTTTCACTATGTGCAAATTAGACATTGGATCACCCATCCATTAAATAAGCAAGCAGCAACAAGAAAACATACTGAATTTGAAAGGCTCCTACAGGAGACCAATGTGAGTGCAGGCCTAATCTCCTCAATTTATAATTTGCTAATAGAGGCTGAGTCCACAGATACTCAAAGATTCCAGAGAGAATGGGAAGCAGATTTAGGATTAAAATACACGGATAAGACATGGTCTCAGATTTGGAGAAGGGTTAAGGCCTCCTCTATCTGCACCCAGTACGCAGAGAACACTTACAAAGTGGCTAGTAGATGGTACTTAGATCCTGTTAAACTACATAAAGCGTATAAAAATTTCCCTGAAACATGCTGGAGAGGCTGTATGAAAAAAGGCACGTTCCTACACATGTGGTGGGACTGTCCAGTGATAAAACCGTTTTGGTTGAAAATTCAAAAGGAGTTAACGGATATCTGGGAGATGAAATTTCCATGGGATCCGGGAGTCTTCTTGTTGGGGAAACCGGTGGATAACTTGTATCCACTAACTTCAACTAAGGGGAAATTGATTACACACTTGCTAATAGCTGCGAGATCATTGATTGCACTGGGGTGGAAAACAGCAAATGCCCCGACAGTCAATGCCTGGTATGAGAAAGTATGGCAGATAGCAGCCATGGAAAATGTTACAAGAATGGTACGGAATAGGGGGGATGATTTTTGGGACACCTGGGCCCCATTTATGCAGCACGTAGAGAAGAATATCTTGAAACACACTGCCCCTCTACATCTCCATAGTTTGATGCGCCTTCAGCACCTGTAGGAGGTCGGTTCGAGAGACAAATCGTGCCCCCTGTAGGCCCCCACTGTCCCCCCCGGGCTCCCCCTGCCTATGATGACACCCTAGATGTAACTAACGAGTTGGACTCACCATGCAATTAGTTGGATTTAATTGTTTGTAAATAGTATGTGTTGTTTTAGGAAAATGTGAAACGTATATTAACGGTTTTTTCTCTCCGTTTTTCTCTTTTAAGGGATATGACTGTATTTTGATGACTATATGTTGGGGAATGAGGGTGCTTCTTTTCTTTCCCTTTTCGGAAATATACCACGTTGAAATGCAAGGAAAGGAAGCTAAATGTAAGGGTATTGTTAGCTGATAAGGGAACTGAAACGGGAGTAAAACTGGCATCATATCATATAGAAACTGTAAGGAATCGTGGAGTTTGTTTTCCCTCTCCCCCCCCCCTTTTTTTTAAATATTGCTTTGTAAAGGAGAGACAAGTATCAGATGGAATGTAAAAGTTGATTTGTTTTGTATTATGAAGAGAGGTCAAAACTTAATAAACAAATTTGAAATAAAAAAAACTGGAAGCAAATCTGAGAAAAAACCATAAGTTCAGTCTCTAATTAACAAGGTTTAAGAAGTATGTTT
>JAUEJI010674272.1:1112-12117 GCA_032275285.1 Desmognathus perlapsus
CAAAAGGTAGCGGCCCGTGCTGAGCTCACACACAGACCGGATAGTTGGTGTAACCAGGTGCCTCACCTGGTACCGCCCCCCCACTGCAAACTGGCTGCGACAAGTTGCTAATGCTACCGCTGAGCCTAGCTCAATCTAAGGGAGGTGGGTGGGAAAAGCTGCTTCCTCCTTCCTTCGCCGCGCTGCCGTGTGAAAGACCGGCACAGCGCGGCACAAGGGATTGGGGTGGAGGAGGCTGGCCCGGAAGTGCGTCATCCCGCCAGCTGGCGTGATGACACACCCAAAGCCGGGGGAGGGGGCCGGGCACCGTCTACGCGGCAACCCTCCCCCACACAAGGCCCCCCCAGGCTCGATTTGAGCCCGGGGGGTATTGTGATGGGAGGAGGGTACGCCGCCCGCCTGGTTGTCCCCCTCCCGCCAAACATCCCACAAGATGAACGCACACACAGTAACTTGGAGACACTAAATAATTGGACACAGGAGACAATAAAAACGCAACAACGTAGTTTGGATTTAAAAAGGGCCGCAACCAGCCCATATATTGAAAGAGGGAGAACTAGATTAGCTTGGGGAAAATCCCCATTATTTGTGAGTGACCTGGCTACACCTACCACCAAGATGGTGGCAACCTGAAAGTCCACCAAGGAGGTTTAGAACCAGATGCATATGGCCCCGGGCATACACCGCCCATTCCAGTTGGCACTCGCATCGCTAACAGAGTCCATGGAGATCCCCTCCAACTCCCTTCCCCTCCGAGGCTTTCTAGCGGTTAAGCAATGTCGGGGTGACTCTAGGCCTTGGCCCAAATAGGACAAAAGGTAGCGGCCCGTGCTGAGCTCACACACAGACCGGATAGTTGGTGTAACCAGGTGCCTCACCTGGTACCGCCACAGCCGACCAGCCCCTCCCCCGGGCCGGGCGGCACCCCCACCAACTCCGGGACCTTGCTCCATCAACTACAACTACCCTAGCAGATCCTACCAGAGTTATGCGCACTCATGCTGCTCCGGGAAGAGCTTGACTCACTCCCTGCCTGTCGACAACCATCCACCACCCGGTAGGATTGGGAATAGTTGGTTCTAAAAACTTTGCCAAAAACCCCACCCCCAAGGGGAGGTGGGGAAAGGCAAACTAATGATCTTATTAGCCCTTCTGGCTCAATCACACATACGAGCACTCAACCAACATCTCTCCGTGGGCGGCCTTGCTAGGGGCGAAAACCCCTCTGCCGTCAGCTCCCTGTAATAGATTGCAGAGGGGGAAATTCCCCTAGGGCCCCTTAATGGCGACCACTAGCCAAGGCCGCCCCGGGATTCTAGATGCTGGGTGGCGGGGTTCCCTGCGGTAGCTAGATCGGACATACATAACATTTAAATGTCTGGGACCGCCAACGGTCCACCTTCTTCACCCCACCGCTACCAAGTGGCTCCAATTCAGAAATAATCAGTGCCCAAACCTTTTTCTTTTTGGGTCCAAGCCACTTGCTTCGGGACCCCTGTTCAGAACCAAAAGAACTTGAAAAGTGGACAAGGCAGAAATTCTTGCATGGCCTTCACTGGGCCCATTCTTTCCTTCTCAATTGACCCTAGCGCAACCCATGCGCCTTTTCCGCACTGATCTGTCTTGGACCTTGGTATCTTGAAAGTCGATTGTTTGCTTCTTCCGCTTCTGGTGCCAGTTCCCTGAAAAGTTTCCATTCAAGATGAGACAGTGCATCAGCAATCTTGTTCTTGCAACCTTCAACAAACTTAGCTGTAAAACATGTATTTAACTGTAAATATTTCAAAATCAGTGGCCGCCCCAATTGCAATATTTGTGGGCACTTGGTGGAGCGTTTGTTCAGCACCTGCACAATTGACCAGCTGTCTGACCGAAATACAATTTACTTTCTGGCTAACTGGTCCCCCAGCTTGCTTCGCTTCCATTCATCCGGCCACTTCTCCGCACACCACCTTTACTTTGACTAGATCAACATGTCACACGCGCATGGACCTCAGGGCACGCAAGCCCATGCTCCCTGCTGCGTATCTATAGATGTGCAGCACAGCGTTGCCAGTCTCAAGCAGACTCCACTGAAATCAGACAGGAATTTATCTCAAATAGCCAGGTCTTCCTTGACACCCTTGTTCCACCTGGTGACTGATGCTTGTTCCTGAGCCCCCACTGTAGCCCTGGCCGGGCGCCCAGTGAAAGGATGCCCAAGATGGATCACCCTTGTGGCAGTTTTGCTGACCAAGCACGGACTGAAATAGTCTAAGGGTCACTTAATTATTCTGAAACACAGCTTAACTGCTGCTCTGAATCCCTCCACCTTCTAGGATGGCAGCCTATCTTCTTGCTAAACCAAGTCTAACTCGCTCCCAGGAAGGATGGGCAAGTCACCGAGCCCTTGCTCTTTTCTGCTGCAAGAGGCAGGCCCAACACTCCGCCACCTCACCAAATGCCTGTACCAACCTATCACTCTATCCGTTGTCTGCTAGCTGGGTACAATGGCAACAAGGGGGATGCTGATTTGATGTCCGCCTTGCCAGCAGAGCGTCCGGCCACAAATCCCTGACCACCTCCACCGCTTGACAAAATGTATAAGTCACAGAACATTACTCCCTCTCTAAATGGTGATTAACTCGGTTGACTTTGGAAGGACCAATGATGAAATAAGTGAAATTAGCTTACCTCTTCTCGGACGGCCCTCTCCTTCATAACCCTCTCTTTCAATATGCCTTTTTAGGCCAATCTCTAGTTCATGACAACATAGCCACCTTGAGCCCCTTGTACGGTATGATGAAGCTATCAGAAAAACCATTTAAAATTGTGCTAGCTCTTCCTTAGGGAAATGAAGCAAAACCTGCTGCAACTCCTCCACAACAATAGGAGTAGGTAACACTTCATCCCATGTCCCACTCCCAATTCTGCTGTTGCCTACCTCACCTAGCTATTTTTGGTCTACTGCTTCTCGGCCTATCCCACCGGTATCCTCTATCTCCTTGCTGTTTCCTGCAATTGCATATGGAATGACCACCTTCGCATGCCTTCTGATGTGATATGTGCAGTAATTCAAACAGATAGCAGATCCCCTTGCCATCTTCCCTTCTCTGCAACCTCCTCATTCTTTGCCTGCCCTTCGCCAGGCAACAACTAAACATAGAAAAGTCCTGTAGGCCAGCAACTCTGTCCCTTAGCCCCTAGTCCTATGTGCAGCTACGTTGACATTGTGCTCCCCTGAGCTCAACCAAGAGGGGATGACATCTTATGCGGTCAGCCTCAAAAAGTCATAGAATACTAATGATCCCAATTCCTTTGCCACTGCGATGCTCCTCTTATTCTTTTGCACCCTTGCTCTGCTTAACCCTTCCAGACCTGATTCAAGTCAATTTTTTGTTCCCTTAAGGGGACATTCTACCCCAGCCGTCTCCAACCAGTAGCGCGTGAGCTACTGGTAGCTCTTCTAATGCCCAAAGTAGCTCGCCTGCACCCCTCAATCAACATTTGGAGCAGGATAGGACTCCTGTGAAACTTCTCACATTTCCTTCCTTGTATTTATGCTTATATAACCTCAATTAACATTTGGAGCAGGATAGAACTCCTGGGAAACTTCTCACATTATTTCCTCCATTGTATATATGCTTATGTAATTGAACTTTGAGAGCTCTTGATATTTAAATCACATTTACAGGTTCTCCCAAAATGCTGTGCTTATTGTAAGCTATGAAACTTCCACAGTTTTTTTTTTTTTTTTGGTAGTTCACGCTCATTTGGTGAAAAGTGGTAGTTCTCACAGAAGAACAGGTTGGAGACACCTGCTCTACCCCCTGCACAACTTAACTGCATTCTATTTAAAGTAGCACCAAGGACATGGCTGTGCAATTTCGTTATAGTGCATGTCTCTGGGCAGAGATAAACTACTTGAAGATTGATACCTCGGTATTCTCAGTGTGTGACAGAACCACGTTATTTAGTGAAGCTCTCTCTAAGAGCACACCTTCCTTCAGTCGCATTATAGTGCCTGTCCCTGGGCAGAGATAAACTACTTGAACATTGATACCTCGGTATACTCAGTGTGTGACAGAACCACGTTATTTAGTGAAACTCTCTCTAAGAGCACACCTGCCTTCAGTCGAATTATCAGATAGTAAATAAACCAGGTCAACAAATGCTGTTCTTAGCCCCCCCTGCATTTGTAATAGCACTGTCTTGACTTCTTATCTGCAGAAAGCCTGTAGCCCAAATCTTTACTTGTTCTAGTTGCCCCAGTAATGCAGTATCAGAGTTTCTGACCTCGTTTCCTTAGAGGAGCTCTCTGGTTGAGGGGGTGTGGCAGAACATTTGGCAAATTGTGTAAAAACTGTACATTTCAATTAAAATACCAGAAAACAACAAAACATTGTGTGACTGGAGTATGCATTATAAAGTCATCATTGCGTACATTAATATGCATTAAAATTAATAGCAGTGAGCGTGTGGTGAGCTGAGTCAGGAAAACGAAATCGTCTCTGGCGCCTGGTGCACGTAAAAGGCTTGCCTCACTGAGAAGACCTCGTGGAAAAACAACGGCAACTTGCGGTTTTACTGCAAACTTACCTACAACTCCCAGGCTGCATTCTAATCAGGACGCTGTCCTGATCCCGATCCACGGACATCTACACCACCTATTCCAGCACTCGCTCAGACCGCACCCTGCAGCTGTGAGACATCAAAAGCTGCCTACCACTAGCGTGAGCGGAGCGTGAAGTGGGAGTGTGGTGCGAGTGTGCCATCTCGTCTTTGGCCGTCTTCGGCTGATGCACGGCTAACATCCTCTGCGCTGTGCCAATTATTTCTCAATTGATGACAACAGTTCTGCATAAACATCTGACGTAAGTGTTTCATATTTACCACATTCTTCTACTTCCTTTTACAAAAATCTAAATTGTAGAATGGTTTCAACTAGACAAAAAAAACTGAATGCACTGGCTAAGAAATCCTCCACTTCTTCTGCACTGACACTAAGCAGTACTCCACGACAACCACCTATAATAAATTTCTTTGGTTCTACCAGTACCTGTAACACAACAATAGAACCGAATGTTTTGACTACAGACTGCCAATTGATATCTCCTCCTGGGAATATTCCCAGTGCTTCTATACTTAACAATTCTAATGATAGCATTATCGAGGCTTCCCTACCTTCAGCACAGCCACTTAACACTATGGCGGAAAATGATGAACTGGTTAATGACCCTCCTACCAACCCAAGGAACTCAAACGTCTCATTCACTTTCCATCACGCAAATGACTCTAACGTTTGTAACCCAACTGAATCCATTAACAACCTAACTAAAAATAAATCTTTTTGTCCAAATACAGTTGACCTATCTGTCAGCTTATTGGAAGACTCTATACTTGACGCTGAAATTATTGAAAACATTCCTACTCCGACTCCCACCTCCCCTTTAATTCCGTGGGAGCAACACATTAAAGTAATTGAGAAAATGTCTAAATCACTGGAAACTATGACTAAAATCATGACAACACAAAAAAGTGCTTTAGACGACATTCAAGGGAAAGTAGCAGATTTTCAAATCAAAACAAATAAAAACTTTGCTTTATCTCGTGCAGCGGAAACGACAACTGCTAAAACCCTCGAGTCTCTTACTCAAAAAATTGATAACATTGCTATCACACAGAAACAAGAAAAGAGCACTTATCTTCAAACTCTAAAGGAAACACAAAAAATATATTCATCTGTAATAAACATTGACAAACAATTGACTAGACTGAGTCAACTGGAAACGCATAACTCAGCAGTAAAGTCAAACTCTATGCAACAACAAAAAAGAAACTTGCAAGATAACATAATGCATGAATCACAGCCCACTACCTCTCGTCAATCATACACTGAGGCAGTTTCTGGAATTACTAGCTCCAATCCTAACCCTTCCCATTCACATGAATTTAAGACATCCGCTCAAACGCTGAACCCAGAAGCGGTCGAATTCCATGCCCAAACTGAAGATGCCATACAAGAAGTTTTTGTCTTTGAAGGAAGCAGAGGACCGAAAAGTGTCAGAAAAACATGTCAGGTCTCACTCAATTTCAAACCGATCTTTTTTATGGAGGATGGTTTTCAGTCACGCTCATTTAATATACCAACCTTCATCAACTTATGTACCCTTCATTATCCACTGCGTGCCCTTACGAAAAATGACATTTCAAATGTACTATACCTTGAACTGCCAGATGATCAAACCGTGACGAAAATAGTATTCAAAAATCAAGAAATACGGTCTCTGATATGGCAAAATGCCCCCTTTTTTATTTCTAAAGGGATTGACATTGGTGAAAACCACTATTATAACAGAACATCAGGCCATCAATCGGTCCCCACCTTAGGACGAGCCACAAATAGCCGGAGTCCACGAGCTGATAACATCCCAGCTTCAAAAAAACAACGTACTACCAGCTTTTCTTCAGCTAAGACTGCTCTACCTACTACTACATATCAAAGAATGATTCAACCTGACTTTGAATCTACCATTGATGAAGACGCTTTAAGTTGTTACGATCTCCAGAGCTCTGAAATGTTAGCCTAACCCGTAACGTAAAAAATACAATCACCTGTGGCTCATGGAACTGTTCAGGAATCCAAAGGCTAAAAAATGAAAGCGTAGGGACACTCATCTCATCACTAGATGTTATCTACCTGCAAGAGACCTGGGCCACTCAGGAGATAGAATTGGAAGACTACACTTGTATCTCACAACACGCTATACAGACCACAATGGGTCACAACGCTGGAGGCATCGCACTCCTTTTTCACAACCGTTTAAATTGGGTTTTTACTTCTATTTGGCCTGATTTAGCAGGCACCCTCTGTGTTGCAGCCACTCTATTTTTAAATGGTTTCTCAAATAAATATCTTTTTTTTAATTTTTACTGTCGCCCCAAATATTTGGAGCCAGCTTGCTATCGCTCGTATATTGACAAAGTCTTTGATCTTGTTACAAAACTCACTGATATGTACCCCTTACATCATCTAATCTGGGCAGGTGATTTTAATCTTCACCTATCCTTACCGGAATTATATGATGGTTGGGAAAGCTTACTTAAAAATGTCCCCGACTGTATATTTCCAGAAGATTACAACACTGATAAAAGTAACAAAACAGAGATATACTTTGCGAATAAAATGCTAGCAGAAAATTTAATTACCTGTAATGGCAGATTTGGCCCGAATAGTGGTCTACACCCAACTTTTAAACGTGGAAAATCATGTTCAATCATTGATTTCTTAATTGTTAATATTTACTGTATTGAATATGTATCAGCTTTAAAATTAATATGGATTGATACCGCGGACCATGCCATCTTGCAGTTTGATTTATGTTGTGTGGGAAACAAAACATTGATAGTTGACAATATTGTTAAAAACGCTATTGTTATAAAAAACAACACAAGAGTCCTCAATTGGAAATTTGTTACACCTGACAACATTCAACACTCTATTGATCAAGTAGAGCAGTTTATAGGTGCCTCTTCTTTCGTGTCTCCGATAACACTCTATGAAAGTGCCATTCTTACCTTTACCAACAAGTTTACTCACACTTTTTATAATAAACATACCCAAACTGCTGATAGGCGCAAACTCAATGAATGGTTTGATTCAACATGCTTCAGTGTTCGCTCGACATATTGGAAAAACGTAAGATCCATTAAAAAACAAACTCCAGTGAACTGGCAATTAATAAAAGCCAAAAGACGGGACTACAAATTTTTTATTAAACAAAAGAAAGAACAGCACAGACATGAAATCGGTAATCAGTTAGCCGATTATATTAGTAATACAGACTCCAAATCTTTCTGGCAGGTCATTAATGATCTTGCTTTTCAAAATAATGTGAAAACGATAGATTGCCACATTAACGAAAAAACATGGTCTGATTACATAGAGTTGCTTTATAATGCACCTCATTCTCTGCTTGAATTACAATGGAAATATGCTAGTAACTCACGAAACATCACGGTCAATAATATAACACAACACATATTGCAAATGAACCCGTCGAGAGCAAGCGGACCTGAAGGAATCCCACCATTAATTATGAGAGCTACACCAACATTCTGGGCTAAAATGCTACATCCTATAATAAATTACACCATATTACAACACAAAATCCCAGACTCTTGGCGGGGTTCTGTCTTCCTCCCTATACATAAAAAGGGTCTCAAATCTGACCCGGCCAACTACCGATTGTTGGCAATGCTCGACCCGGGAGGTAAGATTTTAGCTAGAACTTTACTGACAGAATTAGAAAATCACATCAAAACCAATAAAATTCTAAACCATACTCAGGCAGGTTTCCGATCAGAATGCTCCACCCTGGATCACTGCCTTACACTTAACTTAGCAATAGATAAATATGTGAGATATAAAAAAGGAGTATTATATTGTTGCTTCGTCGATTATCAAAAGGCGTTCGACTCGGTTCCGCGTCAGGCTCTCTGGAACAAGATGCTCCGTATGGGTTTTCCTAGACCTTTGGTTGGCATGATATCTTTACTATACACTGACACCTGGGCAGTCCTGAGATGGGGAAGTCAAGGAGAGGTCACAAAAAAAATACTGACCACGAAAGGGCTAAAACAGGGCTGTGTCCTGGCCCCAGCTTTATTTAACATATTCTTAGCAGATTTGGACACAACACTTGATCATACCAACTCAATCTCTCCTCGTATAGGCACTGTGTCATTCAGCAATTTAAGCTATGCTGATGACACAGTCTTAATAGACCTCACACCTTCAGGACTTGCAGAGAAACTCAGGGCACTAGAAAAATACACTATAATTAATGAAATGACGATCAATCGAACAAAAACTAAAATAATACAATTCACTTTAAAAAATAATATTCCTACCACGCGTTGGGCCCTCTCTAACGGCCCTATTGAAGTAGTTAGCAGTTACGACTACCTAGGCCTTACTTTCTCAAGTAACTGCACATGGAAAAGGCACATGAGCAAAATCTCTGTGAAGAGCCAGATAATAACCAAAGCTATTGGCAAACTGATGTCAAGTAACTACTTACCTAGTATAGATGCATGCAAGAAAATCTATGAAGCCAAATATGTGAACGGCCTATTATATGCATCACCCATATGGGCTATGAACAATAAGTCCTCCTTAAAGGTCCTAGAAGCAACATTCTGGCGCAAAATATTACTATTACCGCAGGCTACTCCTCGAGAACCCATTATCATGGACCTTGACCTAATGCCAATTGACTACGAAATTGAAAAGAGGTTTTACACATACATCCAGAAAGCCTGGTTTAGAACTGATCAAGAGTCACTGATTAAACGCTGCTTGAATGAAGCTATTCTTTTTCCTAGAATATATACTTCATTGAAACCTCTAGCTGACATAACTCTACAGCATAGACTATGCTCCTTTTGGTTGGATAATGAACAAGGCAATACTATGAGCAATGGAGTAGTCAAGAGCATAATTAAAAGTAACTCATTTGCAAAGTTTTATACTGAATCTCATGACAAATCTACTCTAATTTGGTATTTACGTTGTAAAACTCATCAAACCTCTTTAGAAATATTCACAATGTATTTACCCAGATCGGTTATACGCCTGCTGCTAAAATTAAGATACGGTATTATTCCCGTTAATAGCTACACACAGGGCTTTCATAATACAGATAAAGAAAAACGTGTCTGTTTAGACTGTTGTAATGTTATTGACGACATACCGCATCTTTTTTCATGTCCATATTTGAAGGACTTACAACTAAGATGGTTAAATAGTTATGACACTGATCCAATTGTAAGACTACTTCAGATACTTAAAGAAACAGATCAGGATAAAATTGTGCGTATTTACATTTACATGAAAAATGGTTTTGGAAGGAGAAATATTGTATACTAACAACATGTTTATTTTGTTTTCTTTCTTCTTTTTATTACTTGATCAGTTCTATGATTATTTCTTTGTATAGCTATCTTGTATGACTGAAACAATGTCAATAAAAGATATTTTTTTTTAAAAAAATGCTGCCGATAGGTCTAACAGGATCAGCATGGCAGGGTGACTCCGGTCTACACACCATAGCAGCTGTTCTCTGATTTCTGTCATGGCAACTTCAGTACTCCTACCAGGGCGGAAGCCAGACTGATTATCATGTAGTAGAGCATGCTTCTCCAGGTGGTTGCGTATTTGTTGAGTTATGAATGCCTCGATGATTCGAGGGAGAAGACCGAGCTGAGTGACTGGTCTGAGATTGGTGAAGATACTTGGGGAAATGGTTTCCTTTTTCGGAATAGGGGTGACTAATCCTGATTTCCATGCTGTGGGTAACTGGCCCTGCGTAATGCTCGTGTTTACCATGTGTGTTATGTCAGGAAGTAGGGTGTTCACTAGCTGTTTTATCACCTTTGTGGGTAATGGATCTGCTTTAGAAGAGGAAGCTCCCAGGCCCATTATGATTTGCTTAATTTCTTGAGGTGATGCCAGCCTGAACGTCTCGAGCGTGGGAGGGCACTTGGAAGTGGGGAGAAGTGGTGTGGGAGGATCCCAGATCTCAAGTAGACGGTTAGCATCCTCCACTTCGGATCCCGGTCCCTCCGCCTCGATTTTAAGTTTGATGGTTGTGACTTTATCTGTGAAGTAGGTGGCTACTTCCTCCACGTATTTTTTTGGGTCAGAGGGCATGAATGGAGATTTATTAGACGTAGACGTTAGCATATGTGTGATGTTAAACAGGGACCTAGTGGAATTGGTAGCTCCTTGAATTTGGGATTGTACAAAATCTTTTTTGGACTTTTAAATCACCATCTTGTACATCTTGGCATGTTTGGTATACCTCAATAGATCTTGTGGCGAGCGAGTTTTCTGCCATTGCTTCTGAAGCTTCCTGCCTCTGGATCTTATCTTGTTTAAGTCCTCTGAGAACCATTTATTCTTCACATGAGTAGGTTTCTTTTCACGCACTTTGTGCAAGGGGCATATAATGTCCCTTATTAG
>JAUEJI010685344.1:0-12109 GCA_032275285.1 Desmognathus perlapsus
CTAAATTTTCTCTGCTTAAGTTTTTCTAAGTCAGCTGTATGATTCGCTATGATTTCCTCACATTGTTTATATATACAATCCCAATCTTCAGCAGATTTATCCTTCCTTAATGCTTCCTGTGCCAATCCTATCTCCTCATTGACCTCTATCAAAGAGAGTTGTAATTCTTTAATAGTCAAGATGATTAGGTCTAAAGAGCATTTATTAAGCACCTGACGCCACTTGTTCAAAAAGCCTTTCCGATTCTTACATAGGGTGGGTTTTATAAGAATACGTAACCCACGCGGGATTCTTTTAACTTTATGGTATTCCCCAAGTGTCACCGCATGAAGTCTCAATGATACTTCCTTTTTCAGTAAATTTTCCAAATTGCGCAGCGTATGAGTTTTTTGAGTTGTGTTCAAAAAACTAGAGTTACCACTTAAGGCTGCCAACACTGCCTCGGCCTCTTCTTCAGAATAGGCTAAAGTCTCTGCACATTTATCAGTAGATGTAATGTTAGCCAAGAAAGTCATATCTATGTGCCTAAAACAAAGGCTAAACAGTGTAAAAGAAACTATATAAAGAAAGAAGATAATAACAGAAATCTCGAAAATATAGGTGCCGCCCACCAGATGTGACCTAGGTCAAACAAGGTATACAAAAGAAATGGGTTGGGGGCGCACTCATAAATGAAAAGAAAACCAAACGCTTATACAAACGTATACTCTTGAATCATCAAGTGTTCAGAAAATCACTCATAAAGTACTATGGTGCGGGATAATGCCAGTACAAGTACTGGAAAGATCCAAATGCAACAGAGAAAGGGAAACTACTTCCCCCAAATCCCGCACTCTGTCTGGATGGTAGGGAAAAATCCCCCTCCTGTCAAAATGAAGTCCAAAAAACAAATATAATAATAACCTATAATTGTTGCAGTTTCATAGATACCATACTATATATGAAATATACTAAAAAAGTTTTTTATTAGTTCATCAGATAAGACATAAACAACAACATGTAACAGAAAGGAAGATACGTTTGTTAGTTCAAAATCAAACACATATTTTAACGTAATAAAACTGAAATGTCTACATTTGTTAATGATTTCCACAAGAACATAAGTAAACAAAGACAGACCTCTAACAACCAGTGTATACACAGACAAACAATATGCTAGCAAAAAATATCTATTTATAGACGAGGTCCTGTAAAGATGTAGCAGCACAACGCGTTTCGGGGCTGCCACCCCTTTATCAAGTGCTAAAAGTCAAAAAAGAAAAAGAAAAAGGTAAGGAAAAGTTGGCTTTAAAAAAGCAGATTTAAGAGGCAGAGAACACTAGTTGGCTGATGGCAAAAGTGATGTCTTACCAGAAATGACATAAGCTGCGCAAAGAAGTTTCAGTTGAGGCACAGAGAGTGTCAGAATGGACATTGAAAAACACACAAAGAAAAAGGTATATCAAAGACAAATATCCAAGGGAATCAACCAATAAAAGAAGAAGGAAATTCCAACAAAGTCATCACAATACCTGTACTTGTATGTACAGCGGCCAACGCCAAAGGCGATAGTCGTGTCAATGGAGACCCGAAGAAACAAAACACTGAAAAGAAACACGACAAAGCATCAGAAACGTGATCATAGCTAATCACACAGCTGATCTGGAAAAATTAAAGCAGAGAAAATTTAGGAGAGATAATTTAGATTATCAATATAACAGAGTCTACACTTGGGTCGAAGAGCTAGACGAATACCACAAAAGAAAGACACTGGAGAGGAATGCAGGCTTGAGACCAGGGGGTTCTGACTCATCTATAAGTAGTGGAGGCAGCAATGGAAGTAGTGGTCAATTAATTCCATCCACTTCAGTACCTGTGGGTTCGATTCCTGTAACTGAAAGATCAATCACTCATAGACCTACTGTACAACCAGTTGTATCTCAGGCGAGTCTGTTTGGCAATTACCCTTTATTTCAGGCATCAGGAACATCAGCACCATCATCCTTGGGAACTCTGCATTCATCGCAAGTGGCTGCCACCTCCTCCACGTCAGCAGCATCATCAACCCTCACTAACACATCGGAAGCTTTTTTATTTCAAGGCCATCCAAGACCAGGAGGGGGGGAAAAGCAATCCGGCAGAAGAGAGCCAGACGTCAGGCTCTTGAGGAGCCACAAGAAAGACTAGTTGTTAACATCTCAGACCATATACTTACTACTACTGAAATGGCAGTCTTAAAGAAGGGTCTCAGATTTGTACCTACACAATCTAATAATTCATTTCAAAATGAAGTTGATTTGTCTTTATTTTTTCGTAAAATGTCCCTTCGACACCATTTTTTTCAGATGCCTCCTACATCCAATGCTATTTCAGAATATGTTGAATTTAAACGTCCTTCCACTTTTTCGCCTCAAATACACAGTAGAGCACTGAATTTGTTCTTTGATAAAGTGAGAGATGATGTTAAGAAATTACCATACCATGAAAAGCTGAGACACCACAACATGACAAAAAGTCAACGCATTGCTTTGAATGATTTATCATACAATAAGAACATTACCATAAAGCAAGCGGACAAGGGCGGTGCCACTGTGGTTATGAACACACAGTGGTACGTAGACAAATTGAATGACTTAGCTAATGATCCCATGGTGTATAAAAAACTCACACGTGACCCCGTCTTTGAGTCTAAAAAATTGCTGGAAGCCATCCTGAACATTGGCGTCCAGAATGACTGGATCTCATTGGCTACCAGACAATACCTCACTAAGGACCACCCTCGGGTTCCGGTCCTATACGGTTTACCTAAAATCCATAAGAACCGTATGAACCCCCCCTTGAGGCCGATTGTATCAGCTTGTGATTCGGTGTTTGAACCCATTTCCAAATACATTGATTACTTTTTGAAGCAAGTTGCAACCAAACAGGAAGGCTTTCTTAAAGATACCACTTCTTTCATAAACATCACCCAGACTTTGGTTATTCCCCCTGACAGTATTCTTGCTACGCTAGACGTAGTTAGTCTATACACTAACATTCCACATGACGATGGAATCCAATCAGTTAGGGAAGCCTTAGAAGAATTTGGGGAACTTGGTGTCCACAAAGAATATCTATTACTCTTGTTGGGTTGGGTTCTGAATGAATCATATTTCAGGTTGGATGACACATTTTTTCTACAAGTCCAGGGCACCGCGATGGGAGCTAATTTTGCCCCAAGTTTCGCGAATATCTTCATGCATATGTTTGAGGCTAAACACATACAGACTCAAGCAGTCTGGAAAAAAGAACTTTTTTGCTGGCTACGTTATATTGACGATGTCTTTTTAATTTGGCGTGGCACAGTACCTGATCTTGAGGGTTTTGTGTATCTTTTGAACCAGACTCATGCTACCATTAAATTCACCCTTGAAGTTGGTGGAGAAAGGATTAATTTTTTGGATACTACTGTCACAATACTTAACTCTAGACTCACATTTGATATCTATAGAAAATCCACCGATGTGAATGCGCTATTAAGAGCTGAGTCTTTTCATCCCAGGCATCTCATACAGAATTTACCCTATGGGCAGTTTCTGAGATACAAACGCATTATTAGTGATTCTGCACAATGTGAAACTAGAATGGATGACCTCCAAACACGATTGATTTCAAGAGGCTATAGTGAGGAGATACTTCATTCATCCAGGGTTAAGGCAAATAGTCACACTAGGGAACATTTGTTGAGTCCTTGTGTACAAGTGATGTCCAGCGAACAGAAACTAACCATGGTGTCCACATATGGTTCGATGTCCAACAGATACAGACGAATTATTCTCAAACATTGGTCTACCCTGGCAGATGATCAACTTTGTAGAGATGTTTTCCCTGAACCACCACGCTTTGCTTTTAGAAAAGCAAAAAACTTGAAAGACCTTTTGGTACATGCTGATATACGATCTAAAAGTACATTGAGGCAGACTGTTTTCAGTGCTCCCAATCTTGGTACCCACCCATGCTTAAATTGTGCACAATGTAACAATGTTCAAAAGGGCAACTTTTTTAACCATCCTACGACAGGCAAGAAAGTATTTTTGAGATGTTATGCCACTTGTGATTCAGATTATGTCATATATAGATTGGTTTGCCCTTGTGGCAAGGTCTATGTCGGACAGTCAGCACGTCCCATCAAAATGCGTATCAGTGAACATAAGAGCACAATTCGAAACCATGTCACCACAAGTCCTGTTGCTAGACATTTTAATGAGGTTGGACATCGTGTTTCACAATTAAGATTCAATGTCTTGGAAATTGTGGATCGTAAGTCCAGAGGGGGAGACCGCACACGTCTCCTGCTTCAGCGTGAGACCTTTTGGATTCAAACTCTTAAAAGTGTTTCTCCACACGGAATGAATGAAAATATTTCTTTCTTAGCATTTTTACCAACTTGAGGACTTTTCCTCTGTTTAATTTTTGATTTTGGCCCTGAATGGCACTCTCTATTTTTCCTTTTCTCTGTTCTCATTTCATTGCTTATCTGTCCTTTATAGGTTCTTTAGTCACTTGTCCCTTACATTTTTCTTTCTTTTATTCTTTCTTTCTTTTATTTCTCTTTTGTGGCCACGTTTTGTTACCATGGAGACTGCCATAACGTAGTTGTTGGTACCTTATTTACTCTACATTCAACATGGCCGCCCTTATTTGTTGATTCCCGGCTTTGTATGTTCGCTGGCCGGCAGTAGGCGCTCCTTTTGGTGTCTTTCCCCATTCAACATGGCCGCCCTTGATTGCTGTTTCCCTGCCCTGAATGGCCGCCACGCATGCCTCACTTCCCTACCCTTTTCCATCCGCTAGCGCTTTTTGTGGAAATTGCTACTTTTGTAGTGTTAAGTGGGCGCCCCGATTGCCCTATTCATTTACTTTTGGACGGCGTCTTTTTCCATCTTTCAGACGGCCTTCATCCATTTGTTGTTTTGATATGAGTGCCATCCCTTCTCCAATATGGCCGCCACACGGGGCTTGTCCGCTTTCTATTTCCACCATTATCTCGCATGCTTCTTATACTAGCGCTGGGTTCACTTTACACACCGGCAATTACCGAAGTAGTCGTGCGATATGGTGTCCACATTATAGGTGAGTGGGAGTCCGGTGGGGTTCCTCTGTGACCCTAGGGCTCATTTTAATTGTTTTTACAATCCGTTTTTGGTTTCTTTGCAGTGTTCTGCTTCCTTTGGTTTGCATTGAGGCGACTGTCGTTTTGGGCGTTGTCTGCTGTGTATACCAGCACAGGTATGGTGATTACCACGTTGGGAACTCTTCATTTGGATTCTTTATTTTTAACTTTTGTTTTCTGACGCATTTGTTCTTGCCTTTTCTCTTTTTCCTAGTTTTCCCTAGCACATACCGTGCCCTTACCTTTATTACTTGGCGCACTTGGCGCTATTTCTGGTAAGATATCATTTTTTGCTAGTAGCCAACTCTTGTCCTTAGCCTCTCAAAAGTTTACTCGCATTTAGGTCATTTTTGCTCATTGACTTTTTTGATTTTTTGAATTTCAGCACTTGATAAAGGGGTGGCAGCCCCGAAACGCGTTGTGCTGCTACATCTTTACAGGACCTCTTCTAGGAATAGATATTGTTTGTTTATACATTGTCTGTCTGTGCATACACTGGTTGTTTAGGGGTCCGTTTGTGTGAATTGAGTTTTTTTGCAATCACTAACAAATGTAGAAATCTTGGTTGCTTCTGTATTTAATGTATGTGTTTTTCTTCGAATTAACCAATTTATTTTTTGTTATGTTATATGTTGCATTATATGTCTTTTTTGAGAAATAAACCTTTCGACTATAATCTATGTACATCATTGTATTCATGAAACTGTAACAAGCTCAGCGTGATAACATTAGCTCTTTTGATTTAATGTTGATAGGAGGTGAACTTGTTTTCAACCGTCCAAACAGAGTGCGGGATTTGGGGGAAGTAGTTTCCCTTTCTCTGCTGTTCTAAGATTTTTCCAGTATCTCTACTGGCATTATCCCGCACCATAGAACTTTGTTTTTTGCTTTTCTAAGTTTTGGTCTTATAATAATATATATCGTTCTAGATTTTGTTACCTTGTTGATCAAAGAGTGCGCCCCCTACCCATTTTTTCTTGTATGTCCTGTTTGACCTAGGTCACTTCAGGTGGGCGGCACCTATACTACTATTCATTAAAGTTTTTTCTTCATTCTTCTATCCTAATTTTGTATTGTTTTTTAGATCACTTGTTTTTTAGTTATGACTTTTTTGGCTAACATCACATCTACTGATAAATGTGCAGAAACTTTAGCTTACTCTGAAGAAGAGGCTGAGGCAGTGTTGGCAGCTCTAAGTGGTAATTCGAGTTTCTTGAATACAACTCAAAAAACCCATACACTACGCAATTTGGAAAATTTATTAAAGAAAGAGGTGTCATTAAGACTTCATGCTGTTACGTTGGGAGAATACCATAAAGTGAAAAGGATCCCGAGGGGGTTACGCATTCTCATAAAACCCACTTTATGTAAAAATCGGAAGGGCTTTTTGAATAAGTGGCGTCAGGTACTTAACAAATGTTCTCTAGATTTAATTATCTTAACTATCAAAGAATTACAACTATCTCTGATTGAGGTCAAGGAGGAAATAGGATTGGCACAGGAAGCACTAAGGAAGGATAAATCTGTTGAAGATTGGGACTGTATATATAAACAATGTGAGGAAATCATAGCGAATCATACAGCTGACTTAGAAAAACTTAAGCAGAGAAAATTTAGGAGAGATAATCTAGATTACCAGTACAACCGAGTGTACACTTGGGTTGAAGAGTTGGACGAATACCATAAAAGAAAGGCATTGGAAAGGAATGCAGGTTTGAGGCCAGGGGGCTCTGATTCATCTATGAGCAGTGGAGGCAGCAACGGAAGCAGTGGTCAGTTGGTCCCATCCACCGCCGTACCTGAGAGTTTACCTCCTGTAACTGAAAGATCAATTATTCAAAGACCCATTGTACAACCAGTTGTATCACAGGCGAATCTATTGGGCAATTACCCTTTGTTTCAGGCATCGACAACATTAGCATCAACGTCTTCGGGAACTTTACATTCATCTCAAGTGGCTGCCACCTCCTCCACGTCATCAGCATTATCAACTCTTACCAACACATCGGAAGCTTTTTTATTTCAAGGCCATCCAAGACCAGGAGGGGGGGAAAAGCAATCCGGCAGAAGAGAACCAGACGTCAGGCTCTTGAGGAGCCACAAGAAAGATTAGTAGTCAATATCTCAGACCACACACTTACAACCACTGAAATGGCAGTTTTGAAGAAGGGTCTCAGATTTGTACCTACACAATCCAATAATGCATTTCAAAATGAAGTTGATTTGTCTCTTTTCTTTCGAAAAATGTCCCTCCGACACCATTTTTTTCAGATGCCTCCTGCGTCCAATGCGATTTCAGAATATGTTGAATTCAAACGTCCTTCCACCTTTTCACCTCAAATACACAGTAGAGTACTGAATTTGTTCTTTGACAAAGTGAGAGATGATGTTAAGAAGTTACCTTACCATGAAAAGCTGAGACATCAGAATATGACAATGAGTCAACGCATTGCTTTGAATGACTTATCATACAATAAGAACATCACCATAAAGCAAGCTGATAAGGGCGGTGCCACTGTGGTTATGAACACACAGTGGTACGTAGACAAATTGAATGACCTAGCTAATGACCCCATGGTGTACAAAAAACTCACACGTGACCCTGTTTTTGAGTCTAAAAAACTCCTTGAAGCTATTCTCAACATTGGTGTCCAAAATGATTGGATCTCATTGGCTACCAGACAGTACCTTACGAAAGACCACCCCCGGGTTCCGGTATTATACGGTCTACCCAAAATCCATAAGAATCGCACAAACCCCCCTTTGAGGCCGATTGTATCAGCTTGTGATTCAGTATTTGAACCTGTTTCCAAATATATCGACTACTTTTTGAAGCAAGTTGCTACCAAACAGGAAGGTTTTCTCAAAGACACCACTTCGTTCATAAACATCACCCAGACTTTGGTTATTCCCCCTGACAGTATTCTTGCTACGTTAGACGTAGTCAGTTTATATACTAATATCCCACATGAAGATGGAATCCAATCAGTTAGGGAAGCCTTAGAAGAATTTGGTGAACTGGGTGTCCACAAAGAATATCTATTACTTTTGTTGGGTTGGGTTCTGAATGAATCATATTTTAGGTTGGATGATACATTCTTTCTTCAAGTCCAGGGCACCGCGATGGGGGCTAATTTTGCCCCAAGTTTCGCGAATATCTTCATGCATATGTTCGAGGGTAAACACATTCAGACCCAAGATGTCTGGAAAAAAGAACTTTTTTGTTGGCTACGTTATATTGACGATGTTTTTTTAATTTGGCGTGGCACGGTACCTGATCTTGAAGGTTTTGTTTATCGTTTGAACCAGACACATGCCACCATTAAATTCACCCTTGAAGTTGGTGGAGAAAGGATCAACTTTTTGGACACTACTGTCGCGATACACAAATCCAGACTCACATTTGATATCTATAGAAAATCTACTGATGTAAATGCACTACTTAGAGCTGAGTCGTTTCATCCCCGACATCTCATACAGAATTTACCCTATGGGCAGTTTCTGAGATATAAACGCATCATTAGTGATTCTATACAATGTGAAATTAGAATGGATGACCTTCAAACACGCCTGATTACAAGAGGCTATAGTGAGGAGATACTTCACTCATCCAGGGTTAAGGCCAGTAGTCACACTAGAGATGAGCTGTTGAGTCCTAATGCACAATTGATGTCCAGCGAACAGAAACTAACTATGGTGTCTACATATGGTTCCATGTCAAACAGATACAGACGAATTATTCTGAAACATTGGTCTACCCTTGCAGATGATCAGATATGTAGAGATGTGTTTTCTGAACCACCACGTTTCGCTTTTAGAAAGGCAAAAAACTTGAAGGACCGTTTGGTACATGCAGATATACGATCTACAACTACATTGAGGCAAACTGTTTTCAGTTCCCCTAATCTTGGTACTCACCCATGCTTAAATTGTGCACAATGCAACAATGTCCAAAAGGGTAACTACTTTAATCACCCTATGACAGGCAAGAAAGTATTTTTGAAATGTTATGCAACTTGTGATTCGGACTATGTCATATATAGATTAGTTTGCCCTTGTGGGAAGGTCTATGTTGGACAATCATCACGTCCCATCAAAATGCGTATTAGTGAACACAAGAGCACAATTCGAAATCATGTCACTACAAGCCCTGTAGCTAGACATTTCAATGAGGTTGGACATCGTGTGTCTCAACTAAGATTCAATGTTTTGGAAACCGTGGATCGTAAGCCCAGAGGGGGAGATCGTACACGTCTCCTGCTTCAGCGTGAGACCTTTTGGATTCAAACCCTCAAGAGTGTTTTTCCACACGGCATGAATGAAAATATTTCATTTCTAGCTTTTTTACCCACTTGAGGAATCCTCCTCTGTTCTACTTTTAGATTTTGGCTCTGCATGACATTTTCTTCTTTCACTACTTTCATTATTGTCTCATTAGTATTTCTCTTTTTCCTGTCTGTCCCTTAAATGGTTATCCTTTATCTGTTTGTGCACGTTGATTCTTTCTTGTTTTTTTTTTTTTTTTCTCCCTCCTCCTCTATCTTTCCTTTGTGGTTACGTCTTGTTACCATGGCCACCACCTAGCTGCTGTTGTTGGTATTATAGCTATGCCCCACCCCACATGGCTGCCCTATTACTTTGTTGTTTCCTTGCCTCGTATGGTCGCCACCTTCGGCACATTACTTATCCTCTATCTTTTGTTAGCGCGTTCTGTGGGGACTGCTTGTTCCTAAGCTAGTAGATTGACAGGGGGTGCTCCTACTGGGCCTTGCATCCCCACCCAATATGGCCGCCTTCGTTTGTCTGGTCCCCGCCCTGCATGTCCGCCAGGCACGCTACTCTTGCTTTCCATCACCGCGGCTCGTGGCAATTGATAGCACTATAGAGCTCAAGTGGGCGTCCTCTCTTGACCTTTCATCACACCTTGGCTTAATGGACGGCCTTATGGATATGTTGTTTTGCCTTGGGTGCGTTATCCTTATCCAACATGGCCGCCACTGGGCTCCAGTCCGCCTTCTACCTTCACCATTATCCCGCATGCTTCTTATACGCGCACCGGTTTCATTCCGCACACCAGCTATCACCGTAGTGGTTGTGCGTTGTGGCTACCCGCAGCACAGGTGAGTGGAAACACGGTGGGGTTCCTTTGTGACCTTCCCCTATTTATGATCCCGTTGTTGTTTTCTTCTTTACTCATGGTCCCTCTCTTGGATTGCGTTTACAATTAGCTTTTTGGCTTTTTGCAGTGTTCTGCTCCTTTTTTGGTTCCTATTGAGGCGTCTGTCGTTTTGGGCGTGGTCCGCTGTGTTTCTCAGCACAGGTATGACGATTATCCCGTTGGGTACCTTTTATTTGGAGTTTATTGTCTTATCTTTGTTTTTCTGATGCAATTTCTGTTTGTTTCTCTTTTTTTCCCCAGTACTATCAATGCTCCTATCCTTACTATTTCACGTATTTGGTGTTTTTTCTGGTAAGATCCCATTATTGCCAGCAGTCCACGACTGCCTCTTGCCTCTATAAAGTCTATTCGTATTTAGGTCATTTCTGCTCATGTCTTTTTTTGTTTATTTAAATTTCAGCACTTGATAAAGGGGTGGCAGCCCCGAAACGCGTTGTGCTGTTACATCTCTACAGGACCTCCTCTAGGAATTGATATTGTTTGCTTTTACATTGTTTGTTTGTGTATACACTGGTTGTTAGGGGTCTGATTGTGTTCATTGAGGTTTTGTTGCAATTACTAACAAACGTAAAAATCTTGGTTTTCTTTCTGTATTTCAATGTATGTGTTCGCCTTAGAATTAACCAATTCCTTTCTGTTACATTATAGGTTATATCTCATGTGTTTTTTGATAATTAAAAACTTTTTTGATTATAATTTATGAACATTATCGTATTTATGAAACCTTAACAAGTTCAGTGTGACAACATTAGTTCTTTCAATGTTGATAGGAGGTGAATTTGTTTTCAACCGTCCAGACAGAGTGCGGGATTTGGGGGAAGTAGTTTCCCTTTCTCTGCTGTTCTAGGATTTTTCCAGTACTTGTACTGGCATTATCCCGCACCATAGTATGTTTTAGAATTCTTTAACTGTTGAAGCCATAAGAATATATATTGCTATAGACTTTCGTATTATTTTCTTAGAAAAAAGAGTGCGCCCCCTACCCACTTCTTCTGTATGCACTGTTTGACTTAGGTCACTTTAGGTGGGCAGCACCTACGTCTTCATTTCATTTAAAGTTTTGTTCTTATTACTTTTTCATCTCTGTTTCAATACATCCTCTATTTTGTTTTGTTAGATATGACTTTTTTGGCCAACATTACATCTACTGATAAATGCGCAGAGACTTTAGCCTACTCGGAAGAGGAGGCTGAGGCAGTATTGGCAGCTTTAAGTGGGAATTCGAGCTTTTTGAATATAACTCAAAAAACCCATACATTACGCAATTTGGAAAATTTACTAAAAAAAGAAGTGTCATTAAGACTCCATGCTGTGACGCTTGGAGAATACCACAAGGTGAAATGCATCCCGAGCGGGTTGCGCATTTTAATAAAACCAACCTTGTGTAAAAATCTAAAAGATTTTTTACAGAAGTAGAGGGCAATATTAAACAAGGCTCCTTAGATCTGATCATACGGACTATTAAAGAATTGCAATTATCTTTGTTAGAAGAAAAAGAAGAGATTAAGAACACCTCTTCAGCATTGAAATTGGGTCACTCAGCTGAGGATTGGGGCCAGATATTAAAACAGTGTGACGAAATAATGGAGGACCACACATTGGATCTGGAAAAGTAGAAGCTAAGAAAATTAAAAAGAGACAATTTGAACTATCAGTTTGATAGAATGTACACTTGGGTGGAGGAATTTTTTGAATATCATAAAAAGAGGGCTATGCAAAGACGGACTGGGTTGAATACAGACGGGTCAAATTCCAATACATCGGTATCTACAGCCAGTCAAGGACAGGGCAAACACAAG
>JAUEJI010696403.1:0-12061 GCA_032275285.1 Desmognathus perlapsus
TCCCAGTGACCAGGCCCTCTTCTTCCTGCAGCTGCCTCTGCGTCCCCTGGGGCCTCAGACTAACTGAGACCCCAGTTCGGGGGCTCAGAAGGACCCAGCCCCTCTGGGTCTGTGCCGGTCTTGTACCTCCGGGACCCCTCCTGGGTCCCCAGCCTGCCCAGGTCTCTTCCAGTGAGATCAGCCACCTTGCTGGGCCTAGCTGCTTCCGTGGGCCCCGGACCGTAGGCCTGCCTTCGGGCCGTGCACCTAGCTCAGCCTGGGCTACCGAACTACCTTTGAGAGCCTCCTCTCACCCTGGGCTCCAGCCCCGGGCTGTCGTGCACCCCAGGCCTCACTCTGCCTCCTTCTGATCTCTTCCTCTCCACCAGTAGGCAAATCCCCGGAGTCCCTTTATGTTGTCTCGTGGTATGCTTGCACTGTAGTTTACTGATAGGTTGTTTATTCTGCTCTCACATTGTTAGCGTAACCAGTTATTGCCTAGTTCTCCTGACTGCCTGACTGTTTAGGTTCCGCTGGCACTGTTATTTCATGCAACTAATTTCCTGCATTTCCATGATTTTTCCTTTCCTGTATCATTTCTGCAGTCCAAAATAAACCCATCTTTATTTTGCCAAGTCCTGCCTGGTCTCCCTTTTCCTTTGGCATCCTTGTAATATAATGTAATGCTCTTGTAACATGTCTAAGGTATCTATGCTGACCTGGGTTATGTACAATAACTGGTGTTGGGCGGTGTTTGTAAGGGCTAGCGTGGAGCTCCAGCGCTCCTCCCCTGAGTCTGTCCCGGGGACGGGAGGTGTCTGTCTAGACGAACACAACGCATGGCCGAGAGTACCACTATAGTCCGGTCAAGTAGCTGTGGCACTGTCCCTTTCCTCCCACGTCCCAGTTTTCCTCTGCTGTCTCCAAGACCACACATGTGATTGGTTTTTAACCAATCACATGAGTCAATAGATAATCAGGGTCTGATAATAAAGATTATTTAACAACAACATGTACAGTAGTTTTCTGCCTTTTGATGCCACTTCTTGACATCATATTGTGACATCAAAAGGCAGAAAACTAGAAATGGGCTGGTACTAATAGGGCCTCTTGAGCTAGATGTGGGGATTATGAGGCGGATCTGGTGGATATATTTTTTAGCTGTAATATGCCCAGGGGTTATTGGAATTGGATTGCAGCAAAATTGGAAGACATTAAAAATGAGTTGGGAAAATGAGTTGTCGACAGGTAAAAATATGTCTGATAAGCAAGTAGGCTTACAAGTTGCGTAGATTTTTACACTTGCAGAATGAGACAGCTTATGTAGAGTGATGTGTGAACTTCTCTTGGTATATTTTTGGCCGCCTTTTGGTACTCTGAGCTCCCATAAGGGCTCCCATAGCCCTTACTGATCCTGTATCTCTGACAATACTCCTGAGAGGGTGGGGTGGGGGTGCATCAGAAAAAATTGGTGCCTAGCAAGAAAGTCATGATAGAGGCAAGGAGCGAGTATGTTTTCGACTGACTCCCTTGCACTGTTATGTGCGCCAATATTATGGTTTAAACCAACCATTCCATTACTAGTGACCCAGAACAGTTTCATTAATTGGGCTTGATGGTCAATGTTGATTCAAAAATAACTGATAGTTCTGACTAGTATTCCTATGCTCTTAAGGATGTGTTACTCTATTGGAAGGAACGGCCATATGCCTTAGCTTATAAAAGAAGTAGGTTCGCCACATCTCCCAAAATGAGGCTTGCACAGTCTATGGTAAAATTCGAGTGACAAAATTGGCCCTGCTATGTACAGTTTTCTGTGCAAACAGCACCATTTCAGACCTCCCCACCTCTCCTCCCCCCACCCACCAGTGCATGAGGCACCATTTTTAATAACATGGAAGGTTAATGGGGCTTTTGTTTCTTCAGTTATTTTATTTTGTTTACTTGTGGAATCTTTACTGACAGGCTGATTCTGTCGCAGCTTTCCAGCTCTAGCAACTCCAAAAAGTATGGAGCTGCTGGATGCCAGAATGGCTCGCGGGCTTATGGCGCTGCTGCACATTGGTGCAGGAAGGAACCCCTTTCGGAGCCTGGGAACAGGTGCCACACCCGATTGGCTTTACTAAAGCCCGCGTCTGCAGGCACAGATTTATTAGCCAGAATTTCAAGCTGTCTGGAGTGGTGGAATTACACCATCAACTCCGTCGCACCGGGCAGTTCGCTCATAGGCAATCAACTGAGAATTTTCCCCTTAAGTGTTCTTAGTCACCTAAATGCAGTTCCCCTTGTTTTTTTTCTACTTATCTAATCTTTGGCAGAGGCCTCTCGTCACCCTCCTGAAAGAATGTCGGGACCAACTGTAATTTCATGCAGTCAATACCAACTCCATGAACATTTCAGCCTGAACATTCCCTCAAGTTACAGGCTCACTCAGTGATATTGACTGCTCTGCCTCCTCAGCGCATGCAATTTATTCTTTTATCTATGGCTAAGGCACATTTGGCAATCTATTTTGTCCGCCCGACCTCAGGTTTTGAAAGGGGGAAAATGGTTAGGAGGCAGTGAAGGAACTTGCGGCACCATCTGCACCCTCGAAACAGTGTATGCTTCAGTTCCCTTATCTTTTAAACAAAGAAAGGGGAACTGCCACTTCCCACATGTACTGCTTTAGCAATAACCACTTCACTGAAATAACAGATAACACTGTTGATGTTTACCTTGGGGTTCATTCTAGCCAAACGAATGCAGTTTGAGGGCGATACCAGTGGTCACAGGTAAAGCTTTAATGGGTCTCAATTCTAGTCAAAGGGGTTGCAGTTATAACCACTGGCAACCCCAAATGACACCAATGCCGACACTTGTCACTTCCTTCCCACATGCTCTGCAGTACACAATACCGCACATAACATCTGTGAATGCTGTCACACACAAATTTCTGCAGCAGATGCTTTAAACTGCGATGCTGTATTTGCATGTTTATTACAAAATCAAGTTGTTGCTGTTCATAATAATCTTTATTTGGTAGATTATAGCATAAAGATACAATAAAATACATAGTAAATAATATCATGATGAGGTCAGATGTCCTTTTGGCCATTAATGGAATTAATGCCTCATGAGCTGGTGGCCCTGATAAGCTTCCTACGTTAATATTTGGCCTTAATAAAGATCTTTGGGCCACATTTTTTACTCCAATTTATAGACAGATCTTTCTGACAAAAAACGTGCCTCCCTCATGGAAAGGATCAATTATATGCCCAATCTTTAAGAAGGGAGAGAGGGGCCTTCCTGCCTCCTATAGGCTTATCACCATACAAGATGGTGTTGCAAAAGTTTTCTGCAAGATCCTATTAAAACATCTCCAAGCCTGGGTGGACGGGAACAATTTATTAGACATCTCGCAGGGTGGTTTCCGAGCAAAGGTTTCGACCACTGATCTGTGTTTTTCCCTTGACTATATGGCCAGAAAATACATCAAGACTGGCTTTGTGGCCTGTTTTTTTGATTTTCGGGCCGGGAACAGCTGTGGTTGAAGCTGGTAGCTCTTGGTATAGATACTGGTTTGCTTCACCTTATCAGGGAGCTTCATGACGGCTCTTGGGTAAAAGTCAGGTATAACAGGGAAGGGGATCTTTCTCCCGCTATCACCACATCTAGGGGTGTTAAACAGGGGTGCATTTTGGCACCCCTGTTATTTAACTTATATCTTTCTGACTTACCCTCATGTCTTGATAGTGTCCGTAGTTTTCCACCTCTAGTTGAAGGCACCCGGGTCAACATGATGTCTTACGCTGATGACATATTTATTTATTTTATTTATTTAATATTTGATATAGCGCGCATCTGTCAGCCTCGGACTTCGTGGCGCTGCATACCATATACAAATATAAAAACAGTAGAGGTAAAAACAATGTAAAACAATGACAGGACAACAAGATCACCAACAGACGTAGCCAACATGACAGGTAATAAAAACAATCTGAATCGATACAGTCTTCTGACAAAGCGGGAGGGGTGGATTAAAGGGGCCTTCTAGTAGCATAAGCTGTACGCTCCTCGGTCAGCAGGAATTGTTTAAGTTGAAACCGAAATATGTGGAGAGAAGGAAGGAGTCGTATATGGGGGGTAGAGAATTCCACCAGGTAGGACCCAGGGCCGATAGAGAGGAGCCACCCGCCCGCTGTTTTTTGGTTCTGGGGGTATGGACCCTTCCGTGGTGTTGGAAGCGAGGAAGGTGTCTGGGGGTGGCCCAAGAAAAGCGGTGTTGGAGATAGAGAGGACCCTGGCCATGGAGGGCTCTCCACATGATAGTCAAGCCTCGAAGCTTAATAAGATTGGAAATCGAAGGCCAACCTAGTTGAAGCCTGGCCTGCGTGACGTGATCGAATTTTCTCAGGCCGTACACCGTACGGACGGCCCTATTCTGGATCCCCTGCAGCTCCTTGGTCAGAGCGAGCAAGAGGCCGGTAAAAAAGGAAATGCAATACAAGATCTTAGACAAGATCAGCGCCTGGCAGATGGTGGCCCGTAAGGCAGGGGTCACCAGCTGGAAAACTGGAGAGAGCCGATTGAAGGCGACATGGGATGCGCTGACAGTGGCCCGCACCTGAGCGACAGCTGTGTTGGACTGATGGAACATGACACCCAAATTCCTGGCCCTGGTCCCCGGTACAGGAGGTTCCCTGAAGGAGGCCGGCCATGGGAGTAAATCTGTCTGAGCGGGGGAAATGGCGCCGAATAGGAGCACTTCGGTTTTGGCTTCATTGAGCCGCAACCAATTGGTTCCCATCCAGGCCTTCACCCGCTCCAGAGTGCCCACTAGCCAGTCCCGAGCAGGGGACCCCGGCCGGAGATCCACGACCAGTTGGGTGTCGTCGGCGTACATTTGGAACACCATGCCTGATTCTTCCAGCAGCTGCGCCAAAGGTCGCATGTAGATGTTGAAGAGGAGAGGGGACAGGGAGATCCCTGGGGAACACCCCAGGGCACCGCCCTAATCCCCGACCACTGAGAACCCACGCAAACCTGTTGGACCCGGTCGCCGAGGAAGGAGTGACACCAATCAAGGGCGCGCCCCTGAACCCCTGCGACCGAGTTCACCCTGTTGAGGAGAATGGAATAGTCAATGGTGTCAAATGCCGCTGACAAATCCAACAAAATCAGTGCCGCTGGGTGCGAGTCATCTGCCAATGTCAAAAGGCTCTCTCGGATGTCCAGCAAGGTGGTTTCGGTGCCCCTGCCCGGGCGAAAGCCAGACTGGAGATCGTGCATGACCCCAGCGCTCTCACAATGGCCCTGGAGCTGCCGGGTAACAAAATACTCCGTCAGCCGGGCAAGAAAAGGTAGCTGGGTGACTGGCCTGAGGTTCTTGAAATCCGAGCCATCCAGGCCAGGCTTCTTAATCAGAGGCGTGACCACCCCGTGTTTCCAGGAGCCAGGCACAAGTCCCGCCTCCAGACTGGTGTTGAGCGTCCTGTGTAAGTCACCAAGCAACAATGGAGACAGCTCCTTGATGACTTTGGTGGGCAGGGGGTCGAGGGGGGAGGAAGAGGGGCCGAGTGCCTTCAGGCCAGCGGCGACTTCATTCAGGCTAAGAGGACAGAAAGCCTCGAAGGTCGACGAGGTCTGGCAGAGAACAGAGTGGTGAGATAAGACATCGATGTGGGAAGAGTGCTGAGACAAAATCTCCTTTCTAATCGTGTCAACATAGTCATTATGGACAGAACAGCTATCGGTCTTCAGCGAAAACTTACCAAATTACATAAGTATTGTATTGAAAATAAGTTAATAATTAATTATGGCAAAACTCAAGTGTTGCAATTTGGCAGGAAGAAAGTTAAGTTCACTTGGTCAATGGGTCAGCATATTCTGACCGTTGTGAAGCAATATACATATTTGGGTGTCACTTTTGTTAATTCTCTATGTTGGACAAAACACATCAAAAGCACGATTTCAAGGGGTAAAGCCATGTTACACGGTTTAATTCGCTTTAACAAACTTTATGGGGGTAATAACCTTGAGGCTCTATTGAGAGTCTATAATTTGAAAATCCTGCCCAAAGTGCTATATGGATCTGAAATATGGGGTTTGGATGCTCAAGGTGACCTCTTATCTTTTGAAGGGGGTATTTACGTGGCTGTTTGTCATTACCAAGGAGCTCACCATGTTCTGGTATTCGCTTAGAACTGGCACTTCTTGGGGTAGAATATAAGGTCATCTTGCGCTATATTATGTTCCATAGGAAACTGTATTGCACTTCCTCAAGTCTTATTGTCAATTTATGTTTTCATGAAATGTGGAACTCCTTGAATGGAACTGGGCATTGTGGAATAACAACCCTGTCTGGATTACTGTTTAAATTGGATATTTGTGATTCTTTTTTGGATAGGGATCTAAGTAGAATTATGTTAAAAAACTTACTGCGTAATAAATTAATGGCACTTTCCCGGCTAGGTGATATTGAAAAGGCATCTAGTTTAACTACCCTAAAAAGTCTTATATCCCATAAAAACCCCTATGCGGTTTGTGAAGATTATTTTTCTACCTGTAACTCAACTGTTTTAATGTCTACCTTTTTTCGCATCCGTTTAGGTATACTTCCAACAATGCAGTACCTAGGGTCTTGGTATAACCTAAAAGGTATAGATCTATTTTGTGACTGCATGTTTGAAGAACTGGATGATGCAATACACCTATTTTGTCGATGCTCTTATGTGGAAAATGCTCGAGAAAGATGGCTACAGAGTATTCCAAATTTTGAAAACTCCACGAATCATTCTGAAAAATTTTAATTGTTATTTACGTCCACTGATTTGATGTGTATAGTTAAAATTGCAAATTTGCTGAATTGTGCGTGGAAAACTAAAAATAATATTCAAAAATACAGACCACATATTACTGGAAACTGTTAGTGACTTTTATATAGAGCTGGTGTTTATATTTTAATAGGGAATAGTTATTTTATGTGCATTATCCCATTGTTAGAAATGTCTATGTACTTTTGGGTCACTGGGTGTTATTTTGCACCTTATACTTGCATTGCTCTTTGTGGATATTTTATTTACTTTTGATTGATTGTATTATATCAATGTATTGTGTATAAAATCTGAGCGTTTTTTGATATGTTTTATGGCTGAATAGGCCAAATAAAACTATTTTTAACATAACAATATCATAAAATAGCAACATAGGCTTACAATAAAAATTACAGAACAACCTAGAACAAATCATGACAACTACATACGAATCTACAAAAATTTATATTCCTTCTGTATAATATCACAGACAATCCCCCTAGATGTAAACAAGTCTAGTTTTAACTTTACAAAGGAGATACTTCTTTTTCAAAGGAGATACTTCTTTTTCAAAGGAGATTACATCAAGTTGTTAATAGCATTAGCGACCCGAGGGACAAGTCTTTATCGTGGATTAGTGGCCCAAGCCGAGTTAGTCTCTGAGCCAAAGGCGAGAGCACTAATCTGTTCTCCAGGTCACTAACGCTTAATTAGCAATTTGATTTTGTAATAAACATGCAACTATAGACTCACAGTTTATGCTGGACTGCTTCTTTTGTAGAACATTGTGACTGATTTATATGTATAATTTCACCCTGATGTAATGACACATGCAAGCAAAACACAGCGTAAACTATAAGGTCACACCCCTTCAGTGCAAGACTACAAGCAACCCTAAATGGTTCAGCCATATTGAGTGTCATCAGTCAGGTGAAACTTGAGTCTAAGTGCAGCAAGCAATAGACCCATGTCGGGGCATGCCCTTACCTCTTACGATGACAATTCAGCAAAAGAAGGGTGATCTTTCACTTAATCTCAGCCAAGATACTTCTGGGCAGCTTTCCATGTTATTGTTTTCCATTTTCCATTCATATATGCCATTGTTTCAGCGGAAGAAGTGTACATGCATATCAGTCTTCATGCCCCCCCTATAGAACAGTCAAGCCCCTACTGCAAGGGCACATGCCTTCTGTATGAGATTTCAAGAGATCCCAAACATTTCTTCCTCATTGGATGTCATCAGTGAGGTGCATACCATTAGGTGTGGAATAGCTGCTGTGGAAACATTATTTCATTATTTCCGTCTGCTGCTATTACCTACCGGCCCCATGAGTTATGATTTCCAGGCCCTGTCTGCCACCGCCATGATCTTGCTGTGACAGCCCATGTGGCGTTTGCCACTGATATGTATGCCGTGGTATAACTGTAGTATAATCTAGTAGGTTTAGGAATTGTCTCTCCTGTATTATTTTGTTGCTGGTAATCGGTTGCTGTATATTCAATATGATTTTCCTGGTGCTCATGTAATCCAGTTATTATTATTTGTGTGCTGCCATGTACAGTTCTGATTTGTGCCCAGCTACGCTTCCTCCACCCCTGCTGGCTCTGGGTGCCCTCTGCACTATGCCTCTCTCCCCCTCTATTCCCCTGCCTCCTGTCCTAGCTTTCCCTGTGCTCTGTTTCCCTGTCCCTGACCTCACTCTCATTCTAAACTTCTGTACATGGTTATCAGCCTATCAAGGCTGTTTGAGGGACAGGAACAACTGTGCCTGTCCTGACTGGATCCCCCATCATGCCCATGTAGCAGCCATGTTGTCCTTCTCTTCACCTGTCCACAACCTGCTTTCCTCCCAGCAAGAGAAACAGGATCTTGTTTATGGCTCCTTATGGCCCTCCTCCGGCAGGGGATAGCTTCCCAAGAGCTAGCTGTCTCTTTCTTCTGTGCTGGCTTTCCCTCTGTATGTTGATTTAAAACCTGATAGGAAGGAAATTGGCCCTCTGTGCCATCTCTCCTTCCTGTGGCCAGTAGAATTGGCACTAAAACTGGTTTTGGTTGGGGGATGCGAGGCTGAAAGGGGTATATATCGCACCTCTGCCGTTGCCTGGGTCTCTTGCTTGGGTCTCTTCATGAGGAGGTGAAGCTCTGTCCCACTGCCCCCAATCCCCTTCTCCCTCTGTCTGTCTTGTGTCTCTCCCTCTCTATGTCTGCCAGCCTTTTCCCTCCCTCTGTCTGCTCGTCCACTTTCTCCTTTTCCCTGGGTCCTCCTTTCTGCCCTCTCCTGAGGCCCACTTGCCTTCCCTTTCCCTCTCAATGCTTTTCTTGCTTCTGCTATGTCTTTCTTGGTTCTCTTTCTCACTTCTGCTTTGCCTGTCTTAGTGCTTTCCTTGTTTCTGTCCTGGCTGCTCCTGATGCCTCCTCTGCCCACGTGTGCCCTTGCTCACCCACTTCCCTTGATTTTCTCTGCCTTTCTTGGCGCTTTCCCCTTGCATCTGCTCTGCCTTTCTTGGTGCTTTTTCTTGCGTCTGGCCCTGCCTTTCTTGGTGTTTCCCTTGCTTTCCTCTGCCGTTTTTGGTTGTTTCATGCTTCTGCTCTCCCTCACTTAGCACTTTTCTCTGTCCTGCTCCCGGTGCCTTTCCTGCTCTCCCCTTTTGGTTTTTCTCCAGCCTGCTTCTGCTGTTCCACAGCACCTTCCCTCTCTTCCCTCTCTCGTGTGCTCTTGTGCACCTTACTCTCTCTTCTTTGCCTTCCTTGGCATCTCCTCCTTTGGTGTCCCTTGCACCCAAATCCTCCTGCTAACCTCCTCCTGGTATCTGTCATTGCCGGCTTCTGTTATCTCTCTCTTCTTCCTTCCTTTCCCTCCCCCACCAGCTATGCTGCATCCTCTCTTTCCCTTCCCTTCCCCAAGGAGGTACTGGCCAGCCTTTGCCTGAAGATTTCCTCTGAACTGACCTGCATTCAGCCCGTAGGCATTCAAGCACACATAATATGCAGAGACAAGATGGGACAAGGACGAGACAACATAAACATCATCAAATGCAGAGAATGTAACCATGATGAGTCGGCAAGTCCTAGAAGGCACACGGTGCCTTTTCGAATAGATAAGTTTTGAGAGCCCTTTATGAACTGTGGTAAAGCAATAGTGGCTCTCAGATCAGGAGGTAGCCAATTCCACAATGTGGAAGAAGCGTAGTCAAAAGAGAGCTTGCCGGCAGTCTCAAGTCTTACTTGGGGAGACAACAGATGATTTGAGTTTTTTGATTGTAAGCTGCAGTGAGCTGGAAGCCATTTGATCATGTCTTTCAAGTACACTGGACTTTTGCCAAGGAGGCATTTCTGAGTGATTTTAAGTGTTTGGAACATAAATGCCTTAACAGCAAGCCAGTGCAGCCTACGCCGAGCCGCAGTCACATGATCTCTTTTTTTGAGCTGGTTGATTACCTTAATGGCCCCATTTTGTATGGTTTGTGGTTTGGCCAGGTTTTCCTTGTTAGTACCATCGAGGAGTCTGCAACAATAGTCAATCTAAATGCCTATAATTGCTCTCACAATGGTGGCACAAGTCTCTGTGGACAGAAAGGGATGAATATGTGCCAGAAGCCTGAGTTAATAGGATGATGTGGACTCTATGTTGTTGGTATAGGCTTTCATGGAGAGGGTGGAGTCCAGAGAAACTCCAAGATGTTTGACCTTCTCCAGAATGGAAATGGAAAATCCTGCAATGGTAACATTTTTAGATTCCTTATTTTCACTTGGGGTGTGTGCGCCATCGATCGTAATCTCTATTTCGGAGTCATTGAAGGCCAGGCCATTATGAGTCATCCAGCCCTGGATGATAGAGTAGATCTGCTTGACCTTGGCTGTGTCTTCCATGTAATCGCCAGTGATGGGAAAAGCCGCTGGGTATCATCAGCATAATTAGTATTCGTGATACCCCTACTGTCCAATATGTCAAAAAGAGCTATTGTGAAGATGTAATAGAGGATTGGGGATAAGCATAAACCCTGTGGAATGCCACAGGTGAGTTTCACCGGGTCGGTTGCACCTCTATTTCTGAAGACCCTAGCTAAATGTTCTGAGAGAAATGATTGAACCCAGCACACCGCATCTTTAGAGAAGTGAGCTGTTGCCTGTAGTCTTATCGGTCAAGAGAGTGTGATCGACCTGGTCGAAGGCCTCCGACAGCTCCAAAAGCATAAGCCAGCCTGGTTGCCTGTATCCATGATCTGTGGTAAGCGGGTTTCGGATCATGTAAAACTATCATGGTTCTGCGTGATTCCCTGAATCCCGATTGTGTTGCTCTAAGAATGTTCTATTTGAGTAGGCGTTTTTGTACCCGAAGGTATGCAAATGGCACGTTGGTAATTGGCATGCAATTAGTTGCAATTAATGGATTCAGGGTGGGTTTTTTTCAACAATGGTGTGATCCATGCTTGCTTGATACATGAGGGTACCGAGGATGTTGAGAAAGATGTGTTCATGAACTTTGTGATAATAGGGAACAATTCTGGCACATATTTCTTCACCATTAGTGCAGGAAAGGCATTGCCTTTACAAGATGATAGTTTAAGTGATGATATATTTGCATCCTCAGCCTCGGTCATGAAGCTAAAGTGGAATTCTTCTGTTTCTAGCATGGGTTTTTCATTGAGGATAGGGGGACCTGGATGTGTCTCTCACTTTTGCTTTACGTTAAAGGATCAGTCTGGTGCCAAAATCACTCACATTTTTTTCAATGCATATTAATGTACTCAATTATTACTTTAAAATGCATATTTCCATAGAGCAAATGTTTCTTTAATGTTTCAGGTATTGTGTTTTAAAAATACAGTTTGCACAATTTGCATACTGTTCTGCAACACGCCTCAGCCAGAAAGCTTTGTTTCAGGCACAGAAACCAGGTCAAAGCTCTGCTATTGTGTTGTCAGGCAACTTGAATAATGAGGCAATTAGTGACACTTTTGGGAAGATAAGCCTGCCACTCTCAGATAAGGAGGGCGCTATAAAACAGCATTTGCTGATAAGATCACTGCTTCTCTGAATCAGGTGGTACAGCAGCTTGCTCTAAACCTTCTGCATGGGTTTCTGCCAGAATTTCAGGGGGTAGTGGAAATGTTGCACACTTTAAAATAGTTTATCTCTACACAGAGGCATGCACTGTCATGCAAACTGCAAAGACATGCCCTAGTGTTATAGTGCATGTGACGAAAGAGGGGCCGCGGTAGCAACAGGCCCGTTTCGCACATACACACCCCCTAGTCGAACACTCTCAGCCTGCCTCGTGCAGGGA
>JAUEJI010707466.1:0-12035 GCA_032275285.1 Desmognathus perlapsus
GACGCTCTTCCGATCTAATCAGACAGTGAATCTATGTCAAATTGACTAGATTGAAGTTCCCTCACAGCCGTTACTTCCTGACTTGTAGGAGCTTGATCTGTCTCCCTCTCTCTCTGGACGGATTCGCTCCCCACATTCTCTGCTTCACTTTCTGATGTTGAAATATTAGATGATGTTTGAGAATCTTGTTGACCCAATTGTTTTCTAATCTGATTATCAATCTTTACTTTATTTGCCCTATCAGGCCAGGTATAGACCTCATTGTTCTTATAGTCAAATGCATCTCTACGGAACTTCCGTAGTTTCTTCTTTTGAATCTACACAATGTGGGGAGTTGTAGGAACCCGAGACCTCTAGGAATACGTCGAATTTTGTGATACTCTGACAGAGTGATGGCATGTAGGTTAAGATTAACCAATTTACGAGATAAATATTCCAATTGTTTCACCGATGCTTGTCTTGATGGGGTTTTAAGAAAGTCGCCTTTTTTAGAATATGCCGCTAAAGTGGCTGCAGCCTCCTCTTCCGTGAAAGTTAATGTTTCTGCTCCTATGTCAGAAATTCCTGCAATCTCTTCAAATGACATTTCTAGATTTGTGTGAACGAATACAGTGATCAGTGCAGGGTGCTTGGGTGTGACCACTACAATAAGTAAAACAAAAACATATGCTGCACCCGCACGTAAAATCATAATGGTGTCAACTTAAGATACCTGATTGACCATATGGCTACAATGTATCGGTGCTGGGGTTACTCCTCATGTGGTCAAATGAGGTTGGTTATATCAAAATCAGAATACAGACTAAGAAGTCTGACCCCTGCACCCGTAATGAACAAAGTCGATTTCAAAGAACAAGTTCAAGAAAATTCAGTAAATTGATTGTACAATTTATTCAATATTGTGATTACAAAGAAAACATCATTATACTATGATGTATAAACACATAACGATATCAGTGAACTCTACACTCAAAATAAAACTCACACCTATTGGACACACTAATATATGGCTCAACTAACAAAAAATCTATCTAATTATATCTTTAGCGCATTGGAAACCAGCACATTCATGATGATTTCTTTAAATTGACGCGTTTCGGGAAAACCCCTTCCTCAGAATATGCGCTGCAATAAATGTCCATGTAATACTCCTACAGGAAACAGAAAAACCATGAGATAATGTCAAAATACATCATTATTATATACATACCACCTGTTACCTAATACAATTAAAAATCAAATCACATGAGAATTCCATCTGAAGACTACAAAGGAAGGAAAAAGCAAACTGCAGTAACATGAGGACAGACGGTGCAAGCTAACGGGAACTAAATACCCGACAATCCTAATTAATAACACCATCAAGCTGGACGAATTAAAAAATACAGTACAATGGAATGAAATGCTGCCAGCGCCGGGTCCGGAACAGACGCGGGGAAAGCCCCACGTGTACTCCGGGGCCAGCGCAAGGCAGCATGTACAAAGGCATGCCGGAACGTAAGCCACGGCATGCAAATATGATAAGCTAAAATCTAAACTAGGAATATGGAACCTGTTAAATTCTATCAGTTGTGGTTGAGGTCACAAAGGAATAGTTATTTAGCACAGGCAATAATACATGTGTACAACCAAAGGACTATTAAACAATAAAAGCAAATCAATCACTGAATATTGCCTCAAACCCTGCTAATAACTAGCTAATGGTTGGTTTGCAAAGTATAAACAGTGAAGAAAAAAAGGGGGGGGGGGGAAGAAAGAAAATTATACCAACAGAAAACATGGATTGACTTACTAAATTATGACATGTGAATCCGAAAGGAAAATGAAGGAATTCAATTACAAGGATATCATATCTTCAACCCCTGGAAACCTCAAATTGTTCAAGTCACACGTGAGTGCTCGCAATCGATCTCCTATGTACTCAGAAAAGAAGAAGAGAAAAACAAAAAGAAAAGGAGAAGAAAAAAGAGAGAAGAAAAACAACACGTCAAAGAATGGGAAAAGTAAGAGACATCTAGACCTTATGCCGTTATGACAACAGTGTATAGGCACACTCACCACTCGGGGGCTGATACGACCTGCTAATTGCGAGTGCGCTGGTGCATAGGAAACGCTGTCCACATTACACGGTTAAACGCCCCATGTCGGGGGAAACGCCCGCGGTGGTAAAACACCGAAATACAGCTCCGGTGCTAAACAGTGGAGTTGAACACCAAATATGTGTAACCTGCCAACTAGCCAAACGGAAACTTCCTGTCAGCATCCTCCTGCAAAATAAAAAATGTGCAACATTATACTTATGTGCTTAAGTAAAAATAGAGCCTTTGCATCTCCCCGTCCTACATCTCAGACTAATGCCGCATCGGCACTCACCTGCAAATTAAGACTGTGAACCGCCTTCCGTGAAGGGAACCAGACCGGAAGCTGTGTAAAAGCCATTCTATATATATATGTGCGCGCACTACTCCATCGTAGTTAATTGTCTGTAGGGAACACTTCCAAGGGGTTATGGGAGGGGAAGTCCTGAGATTGTAACGACTGGTGCAATTTGAAAATATAAACTACAAAACCGCCCTCTGGTAATAGAACCCAAACCAATCGGAGCCACCCGTAGTCTGCCATGACTTAATTTACTATTAGAGACCCCTCCAAAGACTTGTGGGAGGGGTAGTCACGTAAGCAAACTGACCAATTACGTCCCGACATAAAGTATATACCGGGAAGGCAGAAATGAATACATGTATTGCAATTGTATTACTACTACCGGTCACAATATAAAATTTCACGATCACCATGTTATGGCTTTGAATCTGCCAAAATACAAACATAACGGTGGATGACAATAGCACCTCCTCCTGCATTAAATTAGAAACCACCTCGCCCGACCGGATGACACATAATTTTGAGAGCTCTACTATGCCGTTAATACTCCGTACGTAGCACAAGGTATACAATGTGAACACATATAGCCGCAATTAACCTATGTATTACACGATGCCTGGACTAACAAAATAAAGACAACAGCGACCCCTAATGGCCCATATTAGATGAAAAAAATACGGATGAATTAAGAAACTGCAAAGCACCGACAACTAAGTCAAAACTAGCGCTACGTGTTCAACAGTGGCCATATGCCAATAGATTACTTTCTATGCGGCCCACTCCCTGTATTTACATCAATCTAAATTTTAAATGGGATGACAGGAGATGAATAGACAATAAAAGTATTGGGAAAAAAAGAAAAGGATAAGGAAAAATTAAAACTCAACAGAAAAAGGTACATATTGTAATATCTAGCTTGGCTATGGAGTGAAACTCCAACTCAACCTGTGGATGTGATATAATAACAGTTCCATAATAATACAAGTAGTCAGGAATATATATTAAAGAAACACAGACAAAATCAATTGTTCATTCATCCCTTTAGGGACCAAACTCTCAAGCCTGTCGATCCACCAACTCTCTCTCTGTAGAAGGACCTTTTGTCTGTCTCCACCTCTGGTTGTTTTCTGAACTGATTCCAAGCCTTGAAATTTCAACTGACTAACATTATGCTTCATCAAATTGAAATGCCTGGCTACAGAGGATTTAACGTTGGCTGTCCTAATGGCACTCTTGTGCTCATTGATTCTCTCTCTTAAAGTCCGTGTAGTCTCACCTACATACACTAAACCACAAGGGCATTTAAGTAAATATACTAAGAAAGTAGACTGACACGTAAAGTACTCATTAATTCTCAACTTAGATCCAGATTGTGGATGGGTAACTGTGGGTCCACGTATAATGGCGTTACAATTACCGCAGTCTAGGCACGGGAAGGTGCCTTTCTTTTGAGATTTTAAAACTGTTTGTGATGTAGAATGAATTGAAGAGTCGGCTCTCACTAAAAAATCACGAATGTTCTTTGAGCGCGAATATGAAAATAGCGGTGGAGTTGGAAATAATTTCACTAGCAACGGGTCCAAATGTAATAAAGGCCAATTACGTTTGATTATTTTTTCTATTTTAAAGGCGTTGCTACTGAATTGATGTACGAAAATCATTCTATCATCTGTTTTCTTTGGTTTCAACTGTAGTAATGAATCTCTTGGCATTGCCAAACATTCATTAATTTGTTGATTGAGGATTTCTTTTGGATACCCTCGTTGCCAGAGTTTCTGGCTGTAGTCCATTGCTCGATTCTTAAATACTTCCGAATTAGACACAATTCGTCTAAGGCGTAAGAATTGACTTTTTGGCAAATGTTTAATTAGATTTTTAGGATGAAAGCTGTTGGCATGTAGGAAGCTATTCCTATCTGTGGGCTTCTCGTATACATCAAATATTAACTGGTCATCAACTATTGTCACTGAAGTGTCTAAAAAGTTCACCTGGGGTTGCCCAACCGCCATTGTGAATTTAATAGTTTCATGGCATTGGTTCAAGCTATCGACAAACATTTGTAATTTTGTCGTATTCCCTATCCAAATTAAAAAAACATCGTCTATGTAACGATACCAACAATGGATATATTTCCTCCAGGATTGTTTCAATATATGCCTCTGCTCGAACATGTGCATATAGATATTCGCATAACTGGGAGCCATGTTGGAGCCCATACTGGTTCCCTTAATCTGCTTGTACCATTGCTTATCAAAATAGAAGTAACTGTTGTGTAGGATAAAATGTAAAAGTTTAATCACAAAATCAATGGGACACCGCGGTGGTTGTTTTTCTATTAACAAATCATAAACTGCTTGTATCCCCTCTCCATGTGGAATGCTTGTGTATAGACTCACAACATCTACCGTTACTAAGATTGAATTGTGAGGTAAAGGTTTCAAAAGTGAAACTTTATTGATGAAGTCAGTGGTATCTCGGAGGAATGTAGGGATCAATTTAACCAATGGTTGCAAGAATTTGTCTATGTAAATAGCTAAGGGTTGAAAAATTGAATCAATTCCTGAAACAATTGGTCTACCCGGAGGGTTATCTCTAGATTTGTGTATTTTGGGTATAAGGTATAATACCGGTCTTACTGGAAACTCTTTGGTTAAGGCTCTTTTGGATCGTTCATCAATAAAGTCATGTTCTTCAGCTTCTTTAAGAATCGTTTTAAGTTGTGAAGATAGGTCAGGTGTGGGATCCCTTTCTAAAGTGACATATGTATTTATGTCAGACAACTGCTTAATGGCTTCCACTTGATACTGGTCTCGTTCCCATAGGACTATCGCCCCTCCCTTATCTGCCTGTTTAATTATGGTGTCTGATCTCTGTGATAGCTGGGTCAGTGCAGATCTCTCATGTGATGATATATTTTGACGTTTAGTCAGGTGGAATTTGGTTTTGTCAAATGCCAAAGAAACTTTCTTAAAAAAGGCTTTCAAAACTGGACAATTAACGTCAGGATGAAAAACACTCTTGGGTTTAATTTGTTGGTATCTATGGGGAACAGCATTCGATTCGGGTTGCTGAGAAAAAAAGTATTTTAATGACATCTTTCTAAAGAATTTGAAAATGGCAACCTTTGTATAAAATTTGTTCCCTGAGTTGGTAGGAATAAACGAGAGACCCCTATTTAATACTTTTTGTTGCGTTGTAGTTAACTCTGTTTTAGTTAAGTTAACCGTTAGGTCTGTTTGCGGTTCCTCAATGACATTGCACTGGCTAGTGAGTTTTCTTTTGTAGTGCTTTTTGCCGCCCCTCCTGGTTGGGATCCGGAGGGGCTTGGGACTAAAAAAGAAACTATATTAGAACTGGTTTTTCTGGAAGCAATAACACTTTTCTGTGAAATAGTTTTCTGAGACGTGTCAGAGTCTGTTGTTGAATGGGAAGTGCGTCCTCTCCCTCTAGGGGAGACTTGTTGGACTTGTCTCAATTGTAACAGGGACTGCATCTCGAAGTCAGAAAGTGAGTCTATGTCAAATTGACTAGATTGAAGTTCCCTCGCAACCGTTACTTCTTGACTTGTAGGAGCTTGATCTATCTCCCTCTCTCTCTGGATGGATTCGCTCCCAACATTCTCTGCTTTCACTTTCTGATGTCGAAATATTAGATGATGTTTGGGAATCTTGTTGGCCCAATTGTTTTCTGATCTGATTATCAACCTTTGCTTTATTTGCCCTATCAGGCCAGGTATAGACCTTATTGTTCTTATAGTCAAATGCATCTCTACGGAACTTCCGTAGTTTCTTCTTTTGTAGTTCCTCGGTATAGTCTTCCATAGATTTATTTATCTCGCCTAGTACCCCCTCCCAATGAGCAGTTGATAAATCCCTAGATAATTGCTCTTGTATCAACTCAATATCTGTTTCTAATTCTTTGATGTGACATGTCAATTCTTGTATTGTCAATATAATTAGATCTAATGAGCATTTGTTTAATACTGCCCTCCATTTGGCTAAAAAGCCCTTTCTGAATCTACATAATGTGGGGAGTTGTAGAAACCTGAGACCTCTAGGAATACGTCGAATTTTATGATACTCGGACAAAGTAATAGCATGTAAGTTAAGATTAACCAATTTACGAGATAGATATTCCAATTGTTTGACAGATGCTTGTCTTGATGGTATTTTAAGGAAGTCGCCTTTTTTAGAGTATGCTGCTAGAGTGGCTGCTGCCTCCTCTTCCGTAAAAGTTAATGTTTCTGCTCCTATGTCAGAAATACCTGCGATCTCTTCAAATGACATTTCTAAATCAATATAAAGAACAACGGTAATAGGTGCAGGGTGCTTAGTTGTGACCACTACACTAAGTAAAACAAAAGCATATAGTGCACCCGCACACAAGATCATAATGATGTTATCTTGAAATACCTAAATTAGACATAAACATACAATGTATCGGTGCTGGGGTTAACCCTCATGTGGTCAAATGAGGTTAGAAATAACAAAGTCAGAATACAGACTCACAAGTCTGTCCCCTGCACCCGTGATGAACAAAGTCGATTTCAAAAAACAATTGCAAAAAATACCATAAATTGGTTAAACAATTTTTAATTTTTATTCAATAATTGATATCCAAAAACCAAAATTATTATACTATGATACACAAACACACAATAGTATCAATATACCCTATACTCAAAATAGAACTAACACCTATTGTACACACTAATATCTATCTCGACTAACAAAAAAATCTATCTAATTAATTCTTTAGCGCATTGGAAACCAATAGTTTTATGGTGATTTCCTTAAGTTTTTGACGCGTTTCGGGAGAGATACCCCCCTTCTTCAGAATGTGCGCTGCAATAATTCTTCACAAAAAGTTCCTACAGGAAAGAAGAAACAGTCATATAATGATCCAAAAAATAGACATTTTATGCAGTCATCTCCTACATAATATTTTTAAAGAAACAAATCACATCTAGATGTCATATGCAGACTTCGAAATGAAGAGAAACATAATGAACCATAGCGAACCTAAGAGTGAGTAGAAAAAGGTCGCAGAGAAAAAATGCCCACCCCTCCTAACTTTTGTACCTAACAAACAACGGATAAGAAGTGGACTATACTGGAGAATAATGCTGTCTGCGCCGGGCCCGAAATAAACGCGGGGGGCTCCCCACGTGAACCTCGGGGGCCAGCGCAGGACAGCATGCAAAAAGGCACGCCGGAGCAAAGGCCGCGGCATGCTACAACTAATGAGCCTGAAACATTAATTTTGGAACCTATTAAAAATGCCATTATGTTCAAAAACACCGGGAACTTGTTATATAAAAAGAATATAAATGCATGTGTGAAAATGAAACAAACTATAGAACACAAGAAAGAAGTGATAAATACAAAGACCGAGTAAATCAATGTACATCTCCATAAAATCTGGTGTTGACTAAATAATGAATACCATATGACACATAAACAACAAAAGAAGCATCGGAAGGAGTAAAAGTTACAAACAACCATATGAGCCATACAAAAATATTTATGCGACTTACTAAAATGTAGCACATGAATCCCCAAGAGGTTAGTTCAAAAATGTCACAACTTCAACCACTTGAACGCATATATTCAGGATTTCAAAACCTCCTATAGACATAACAGAGAAACAAAGCATCAAGGAAACAAGAATTGAAATATAAGAAGTGCAACAAGATATCAAACAACCAATGTTTATCACGTCGGGCCATTAAAGACTAAACACACTCACCACCTTGAGGCTAGTGCGAACCACTTCCGTGTAACAGAGAGTTGCAATTGTACTGTTGGATATATAGGACTGCTCTCACTCCTTCAATGTACCCCCCATGTCGGGGTAGCGGCCGCGGACGCGGGCGCCAATGAGCAGCACTAATCGTACACAACGACGCTCCACCAATATGCTTCTGAACACGACGTGCTTATAATGTACCAAGTATTGGAAACGGAATCATCACTGATAATAACTCTCTGGAAAAGACAATATATTCAGAATTACTTGCCTATACTTCAATGGTAATGCAGCTATCTCTTTCCGTCCTACAGTTATAACACAGCCTAGAGCAACACTCACCAGCGAATTCTGACCGGACGCCGCCTCTGTATCCAGACCGGAAGCTACATAGAAGCCTACTCTTAAATATGCACGCGCATTCCTCTCTCACGAACTACTGAATAAAAAAAGGCAACCCAAAGGTGTTCTGGGAGATGTAGTCCCATACTCCAAATGACTGGATCCACTCGTGCCTATTACTCGTGCAAACATCCTCTGAGGGAGGAGTACAAAACAAAACTACATATTGTTACAAAGCGTACATCAAGGAATTGGTAAAAAACATCTACAGCGCAGATGCGGGAGTATCTGCAACGCCAATGCGGGAACTGAAAACCCGTGATAACACAAATGTGTGTGGTCGATTACATTAAACTGTTATAAAGCCCGACAGCCAGTTATGATCTGCACTGAATATACTTGTGTCGATTAGAATCATGCAACTGCTATTACAACACTTGTGCCATATATTGCATCTGATGAATCTAGAATGTGAAAATATTTACCCGTATCACATCGACGTAAAGGTGATAGCGACCCCTAGTGGCAACAAATAATTGTTGGAAAAACCACAGCGGAAAGGACCATAAAAACATCACCGATCAATTAATAGTAAAGCTCCATCTATGGTAATACTCAAAAAAAGAGGGGGGGGGGGAGGCAGGGGGAGGGGGTGAGGGACACTCCCTCAAACCAATCATAACCCCCTGAACAACGTAAATCTAAAACAAGAAAAACGCAGTGGGTGAACAGCAAAACAACAACTATTCAGTGATACAAAGGTCAACACATGAATTCATGGCTATGTGTGAATAAAGTGCAAACCATCCAGCCAGTCCCGGTCCCCTGGCGAGCGTAAATCAAAAATATCAGATATAAAGAATACGAATAAAAAGGAAGAAGAAGAAAAGGAAATAAGGATACAGCAAAGGAGGAAAATGTTGACAAATGTACAAACACTTGGAGAGTAAAACATAACAGCAACCCAACAGTTGAACATGACATGAATACATTTCCATGGTAGGCAAAAAATAAACAATTAAAAAAGTTAGAGAAATACAGACAGAATCAATTGTTCATTCATTCCTTTAGGAACCAGACTGTCAAGTCTGTCGATCCACCAACTCTCTCTCTGTAACAAGACCTTCTGTCTATCTCCACCTCTAGTCGTTTTCTGTACTGATTCTAAAGCTTGAAATTTCAACTGGCTAACGTTGTGCTTCATCAAGTTAAAATGCCTAGCCACAGAGGATTTGACGTTGGCCGTCCTAATAGCACTCTTGTGCTCATTAATCCTCTCTCTTAGAGACCGAGTGGTTTCACCTACATATACTAAACCACAAGGGCATTTAAGCAGATACACTAAAAAAGTGGACTGACAGGTGAAATATTCATTGATTCTTAATTTAGAACCAGAATGTGGGTGAGTGACCGTAGGCCCACGAATAATGGCATTACAGTTGCCACAGTCAAGGCACGGGAAGGTGCCTTTCTTTTGAGATTTTAAGACTGTTTGTGGTGTGGTATGAATTGATGAATCCGCTCTCACCACAAAGTCCCGGATATTTTTTGAGCGTGAATATGAAAAAAGTGGTGGTGTAGGAAATAGTTTCACTAGTAAAGGATCCAAATGTAGTAACGGCCAATTGCGTTTGATTATTTTTTCTATTTTGAAAGCATTGCTACTGAATTGGTGAACGAAAATCATTCTATCATCTGTTTTCTTTGGTTTCATTTGTAATAGTGATTCTCTTGATACTGCCAAACACTCCTTAATTTGTTGATTAAGGATATCCTTCTGATATCCACGTTGCCCAAGCTTCTGACTGTAATCAATTGCTCGATTCTTAAATACTTCCGAATTGGATACAATTCGTCTAAGGCGTAAGAATTGACTTTTTGGCAAGTGTTTAATTAGGTTTTTGGGATGAAAACTATTAGCGTGCAGAAAACTATTCCTATCTGTAGGCTTCTCGTATACATCAAAAATAAGTTGGTCATCAACTATGCTTACTGAAGTGTCCAAAAAGCTAACCTGAGGTTGCCCGACTGTCATTGTAAATTTAATTGTTTCATGACATTGATTTAAATCTTCAACAAATGTTTGCAATTGTGTCATGTTCCCTAACCAGATCAAGAAGACATCGTCGATGTAACGATACCAACAATGTATATATTCCTTACACGGTTGGTTCAGTACATGCCTCTGTTCAAACATGTGCATGTAAATATTCGCATAACTAGGAGCCATGTTTGAGCCCATACTAGTCCCCTTGATCTGCTTATACCATCTTTTGTCAAAATAGAAGTAACTGTTATATAAGATGAAATGCAACAATTTGATCACAAAGTCTATAGGGCACCGTGGTGGTTGTTTATCAACCAAAAAATCATTCACTGCTTGTATCCCCTCTCCATGTGGAATACTTGTGTATAGGCTCACAACGTCTATTGTTGCCAAGATTGCATTCTGCGGTAGCGGTCTCAAAGGTGAGACTTTATTGATAAAGTCAGTGGTGTCCCTAAGGAACGAAGGGATAAGTTTGACCAATGGTTGTAGGAATTTGTCTATGTATATGGCTAAAGGTTGAAAAATCGAGTCGATACCTGAGACAATAGGTCTGCCCGGAGGGTTATCCCTAGATTTGTGTATTTTAGGTAAAAGGTATAACACAGGTCTTACTGGAAACTCCTTGCTTAAGGCTCTTTTAGATCGTTCATCAATGAAGTCATGTTCTTCAGCTTCTATGAGGATCATTTTAAGTTGTGTAGACAGGTCAGGTGTCGGGTCCCTCTCTAATGTGATGTATGTGTTGTTATCAGACAACTGCTTAATAGCTTCTGCTTGATACTGCTCTCGTTCCCATAACACAATCGCTCCTCCCTTATCCGCCTGTTTAATTATGGTATCTGATCTCTGTGATAGTTGTGTCAATGCAGATCTCTCATGCGATGATATATTTTGGCGTTTAGTGGGGTAGAAGATAGTTTTGTCAAATGCCAAAGAAACTTTCTTAAAAAAGGCTTTCAAGACTGGACAATTCACATCAGGATGAAAAACACTCTTGGGTTTTATTTGTTGGTATCTATGTGGAACCACATTTGATTCCGGTTGCTGCGAAAAGAAGTATTTTAATGACATCTTTCTGAAGAATTTAAAGATAGCAACCTTAGTATAGAATTTATTCCCTGAATTAGTTGGTATAAATGAAAGGCCTCTATTTAAGACTTTCTGCTGGGTTGTGGTCAAATCTACTTTGGTCAAGTTGACCGTCAAGTCTATTTGCGGTTCCTCAGTGACATGGCACTGACTAATGGATTTTCTTTTATGGTGCTTTTCGCCGCCCCTCCTGGTTGGGATACGGAGGGGCTTGGGACTAAAAAAGACACTATATTAGAGCTGGTTTTTCTAGAAGTAGCAACGTTCTTCTGTGCAATGTTTTTTTGGGATACGTCTAAATCCATTGTCGAATGGGAGGTACGTCCCCTCCCTCTAGGGGAAACTTGCTGGACTTGTCTCAGTTGTAATAAGGACTGCATCTCAAAATCAGAAAGTGAATCTATATCAAACTGACTGGATTGTA
>JAUEJI010718540.1:0-11791 GCA_032275285.1 Desmognathus perlapsus
AGTCAGCCAAGCTATGCTAGGATCGACTGGTGTCCATATTTAGTTCAAGAGGATGCAAAGATTTTTGTCATTTTTTTTTTTTGTATAACTTTATTTTCAAAATTTCCACATACAAAATAAAATCATCAACAATAAACATATCATTCCATACACTTATTACTTTCTCCACCATAGAGCTGTTGGTCCAAACTAATATCTTTTTTACACATCTTTATCCTAATCCAACAATTGTATCCTTAACAACTCCAAATCACATTATTTCTGATAATCAAACTTTACTAATAACTTTCAAATTATATATTCTCATTCACTCCAGTCAAACCCATCCACTTGTCATGTCCTCTTTATATTCCCTCCTCTGACCATACTTATCATTCAATAATTCTATTACTCCTCACTAAAGAGACTGCTTTGTTTGACATCGTCTCAGGTTCCCCACAGTCCCCACCCTATTTAAAAGTCTTGAATGTTTAATGATCTGTATGACCTTGGGCCACCAATCAGCACTTTTTCTGACTCTAGGTATTTAAAGAACATGGACCATTTCTTTGTGTACATCTCTTTCTTTCCTTCCGTAGTGTATCCAATTTTGTCCATCGCATTCAAAAACCATACTTTATTCCACCAATCCTGAATCGATGGAGGAGTGGTAGCTTTCCATTTCAATGCGATCACTTGTTTTGCAGCTACCACCAGCATTGCATATAGGCCTTTGCTCTCGGTACCACAGGCATTCGTCTCCTCCTCCCCCAAACCCAACAACATTTTCCCTGGGGATAATTGAAATGGTATTTGCAGCATTTTGCTCATCACACTCATCACCTCTTTCCAAAACTGTTGGATCACCGGGCAGTCCCACCACATATGTAAATATGAGCCTTCGCTCCCACACCCTCTCCAGCAATCACTCAGTGGCAGAATAGACATCGCCTTTAATTTCTTCGGGGTTAAGTACCAACGAAATATCAGTTTTGTCGTTGTTTCCCTGGCTGGAAGTGACTTACACCATTTGTGTTGTGTTTTCCAGAGTCGGTACCACTCTTCCTCTGCAATCACCATCCCCAGATCCTCCTCCCATCTTTTCCTAGGTCCATGAGGTGTGGTTTCGTACATATTGTCAAGCAGTTTATATATTTTAGAAATGAGATGTGTTTCGCTATCCACTGTGCTTAGTAATTTTTCGAATTTAGTGGGTTCTCTAGTCGCCGCCAGCCTATTAACCTTTCCCATGACGAAATGCCTCAGTTGTGTATATGAGAATCTCTCCTTTTCTTCCATTTTATACTGTATACTGCAGGTGAGAAATGATTTGATCTGCCCCTTCTGAAACATTGCACCTATAGTCCTACAGCCATTCTCTCCGAGTTTAGCAAAATGCGGTGAGGTGTTAGGAGGCGTAAAGTCTGGGTTATTACAGATTGGAGTGAGGGGGGACGGAAAAGTAGTCAGCCCGCATTGTAGGGCAACCTTGTCCCATGCATCTAAAATCGCCAGGGCCGAGGTTGAATCTTCATGCCCTTCACATCTCTGATCTCTCTTTAGCCAAGGTTGCGACCAAATGTTTACCCTCAGTTGGTTTTGTTCTAACGTTACCCAGCTTTTCCCGGATTCTAATAATAGCCACTCTCTCATCATGCGTAGATTAACTGCATAATAGTATCTTTGTATGTCTGGGCATCCCAGACCTCCCTTCTCCCTAGTTTGGAGCACGGTTGCCCTCGCCACTCTGGGGCGTTTCCCTCCCCATATGAATCGCATTATGCGGTTTTGTAGGGCCATTAATTCTTGCCTCGGGATTTTACACGGGACCGTCTGGAATGCGTACAGGAGTCTTGGAACTACATTCATTTTCACTGTGTTCATCCTGCCCAGCCATGAAACATGTAATTTTGTCCAGCTGTGTAAATCTTTATTAATCTCCTCAAACAGTCTGGGATAGTTACATTTATACAGGTGTGCCGGGTCGGCCGTTAGATAAGTCCCCAGGTATCTTACTTTGTTCATCGCCCATTTAAATGGAGAGTTTGACTTAAGGGTATCCTGCATCTTTTGTGGTAGATTAACATTGAGGAGTTCAGATTTATCTGTATTAATTTTGAGACCAGCCTCTGCCCCAAAACAATTAAGCTCTTTCAAAGCTTCAGGTATTGAGTTTAGTGGGTCAGTGAGAGTTAATATAACATCATCTGCGAAGAGTGTGATTTTAAATTCTTCCTCCCCTGAGTGTATGCCTCTCACTTTAGTGTTTGAGCGGATAGATTGAGCTAAGGGTTCCATGTAGAGTGCAAAAAGCAGGGGCGATAACGGGCATCCCTGCCGCGTTCCTCGCCCTATTGGAAAGGTATTAGAGAGCATGCCATTTACATTTATTCTTGCCCTCGGTGATTTATAGCTGGCGAATACCATTTTTTTGAACATGGGGCCAAACCCAAATTTGTCTAGTGTCTGTTCCAGAAATTTCCAATCGACACGATCGAACGCTTTCTCAGCGTCCAAGGAGAGCAATACCCCAGGGATGTTCCTTTTCCTGAGATGTGTTATTAGTAGTGCCAGTTTCCTTGTATTATCAAAGGCATTACGGTTCTTAATGAAGCCTGCCTGATCTGTATTAATCAGCTCATTCATCATTGATTCTAATCTTTTGGCTAGAATTTTAGTGAAGAGCTTGATGTCCAGGTTGAGCAGAGAAATTGGCCGATAAGCGGCACAATGTTTATGATCTTTACCAGGCTTGGGTATTAACGAGATCAGGGCCTCGGTCATTGAGGGTGGCAAGGCGCCCTTTTCTCTGATATCATTAAAGAGCTTTAGAAGATGAGGCAACAGAATTTTGGCGTATTGTTTATAAAAAGCCGCAGTGAGTCCATCCGGGCCTGGGCTTTTGTTTAATTTCAGTGCAGATATAGCTGCCAAGATTTCTTCCGCTTTTATTTCCCCCTCTAATATCTTATTCTGCCTTTCTGATAGCTGCGGGAGATCGATATTCTTTAGATAAGTATTTTGTTGCTCATTCCTTTGCCCTTCAGCTGTATATAGTTCCTCAAAAAAGGCGGTAAAGGCTTCACATTTTCCTACATCATCTATGATTTGACCTCCCTCCGGTTTCTCCAAAGCTCCTATCCTACTTTTATTCTGCTTAGCCCTGAGTGCATGTGCTAATAGCTTGCCTGCTTTGTTGCTACCCTCATAATATTTTTGTTTAGTATATAATAGGGATCTTTCAGCCCTTTCTGTCATGAGAGTCTTCAGTTGACCTCTAGTGTGGGTAAGTTTACGATAGATTGCTTGTGTGCCTTTATCTTTATGTAAAGTCTCAAGCTTCTCTATTTCCTCCGTCAATTTGTCTGAGAGGGCTGTCCTTTCTTTCTTAATCCTGGCCCCTATTCTAATGCAGTCACCTCTTAGAACAGCTTTGAATGCGTCCCATAGAGTTGAGCTTGAGATTTCTGGGGTATCGTTTAAGTCAAAATATGTTTGGATGTTTTCTTGTAGTTCTGTTATTGTTTTTCCTGTTCGAAGCAGATGTGCATCGAATCTCCAGGACCTGCCCTGACGATTCTGTGTGTTTCTTCCCCTGAATACTTCTACATACACCGGGGAATGATCTGAGAGTGTACCTGACTCAATCTCCGTCTTAGCAATATGTTGGAGTATTCGTTTAGAAACATAGATAGTATCGATTCTAGAGTAGGTTTTATGAGCCATTGATTGGCAGGTGTAGTCCCTCTGTAGGGGGTGCATCTCACGCCAAGCGTCCACCAATCCGAGCGAATCCAGATCTGCTTTTACTGTTTTAGACAGAGATGCTGCCTGTACAAATCTCCCCGCTGATCTGTCTAGGTGTGCATCAGTAACAATGTTCCAGTCGCCTCCCACTATTAGATCTCCCTTTGCGAACTGTGCTAATTCCAGCAGAAAGTTGTGTATGAAGTGGTTTTGTCCTGTATTCGGGACGTATACCGATGCTAACGTTGTCTGGTGCCCCTCTAGAGTTCCCTTGACCACCACAAACCTTCCTTCTCTGTCTTTCAGACATTCTTCTAGCTGGAAGTCTAACGATTTATGCATCAAAATAGCTACTCCACCTTTTTTCTTCCTAGCTTGTGAATGATATTGTGTTGGGAATACTGGGTTTTTCATCCTATGGGTGTCAGAGCCATTCAAATGTGTTTCTTGTAAAAAGACTACCTCTCCTCCTCTTGCCTTAAGGTGTGTGTTTAAAAGTTTCCGCCTTACTGGATTGTTCAACCCCCTGACATTGTAGGTAGAGTAGCGTATAGTGGCCATATTTACTTTTCAAATTCCCTCTCACTTACAACACTCACTCCTCAATCACTCTCACACAAAATATTTAAAAATAAACAAACTAAATAACCAAACACTTAAATAACTACTAAAACCACTAGATTGTTTTGTTGAGGATGATCCACTTTCCTTTCTGTAAGTGGATCTCAACAGATCTTTTCCCTCACAAAAGTTTACCACCAAGGAGTATAGATCCACCCCTTGGCTGCCCTGCTGTTATCGCTTAGTACGTTTTACTTATCACCATCAACAATTCTCTGACTGTAAGTTAACATCAAACACCTTCAACCCCCACCCCAGTCCCCCCCTGCACCACACCCCGCCATCATCATCAAAACATCATATGAAGATACATTACGCGCGGGTGTGTGCATAGAGTTCTCATCCTGTCGTGCTTCTCCCTTTCTCATGCAGTGAAACATGGCATGGATCCTTGTGTATTTATAGTCAAACAAACCCAGCCGGATCCAGATCAAAATCGAAAACTGTGACCCTGAGAGCTCATTCAACGTTCGGTGGGTTCAGTCGCCGGTCTTGGCGGGAGCCACCTCTCCTGCGTCTTCCATAGTTATTCGAACCAGATCTCTCTCCTTCAGCATTGGCCTGTTTCTCAATCGTCACGTCCAATAATGATTTAATAGCATCTTTGCCTTCATCGAAAGAGTGAACCGTAAATCTGTCGAAACTAAGCCCGAAGGGATGTAGCCATTTGTATTTAATTTCGTGTTGCCTTAAGCATTCCGTGATAGCCCTCCAGTCTCTTCTTCTGGCTAGCGTGGCCGGCGCCATATCTTGATACACCGCTACTTTAGAGCCCCTCAGTTCCCAGTCAGCTTGTTTGCGCGCTTCTTTAAGGATCATTTCTTTATGCCGAAAGGCATGGGGCTTGAACAGAATATCCCGCGGGCGTCCGCCTCTTGTTTGTGAAGGTGATCCTACTCTATGGATGAGGTCGAAGTGTATCTCATTCTGTATGTCCGTACAGCCTATGATGGTCAGCAGATCCCTCATACACGCTGTTAGATCTTCTCCCTCAGCCCCCTCCGCTAGATTTTTTATGCGAACGTTGTATCTTCTCGACCTGTTTTCAAGATCCTCGCATTTATACTCTAGCGCTGCCACCGTCTTCTGTAGTTCGTGAAGTTCACCCCTAGTTTCTCTGGCTGTGGTATTCTCTTGGCTCTGTGCCTCTTCCACTCTTGTCAGCCTCGACTCCACTGCACTCACTGATTCCTTCACTTGCCTCATATCAGAGTGCATCTCTTCCCTTAGTGTAGCCATTTCTGTTCTGAGGAGCCCCGTAAAATCGTCCTTTAGAGCCAAGATGCTTTTGTTTAGCATGCCTATATCTCTTTTGGTTAGAGGCCCTTCCCACTCGTCATCAGGTGATGGTTGCCGAGATCTGGGGGTTTCTCCCTGAGCCATATTGTTAACCCTTGTTATCAACGTGGGCTGTTGTAGAGTACGGCCTTGGGATTTCTTGCCGGTCCCCTTTTTCCCCACCATCCGCTTTCAGTGTCTGTTATGGGCTCCACGTGAATTCAAAAGCCACTAGAGATACACCTCTGGGGAACCAGTGGGGTCAGTTTAGCTCTGTACTTGAGATAACGCCGCCTGCGAACCTCACACCAGCGTACCCCGCCTTGTCTGAAATTGTGTCACTCCACTGGGTTGATGTTCGGGGACATCCACATAGAAACAGGGCGATGAGGGAGCAGAGCAGTCCTGGTCCAAGCAAATACAGCACAATTAATCTTCGCTCGGCTCTACTTCTTCCAAGTAATAGTATATATACCACTATCTTAGTATAGTTTCGAGTCTCCTCACTCTTCCAGTTATGTAGGACCCTGCCCGCCAGAAGCCTCCTGGTATCTTCCACGGTGTTTCACTCTGTATGTCAGTGACCATGGACGGGGGCTGGGGAGGGGGGGGGCGGCCACCAAAAGGATGCAGCAGTGTCGTTTCCTCTTAGGCAGATTCCTCTCTTCTCTGAGCAGCTCTGCCAGTAATCAAGCTCCAATAATAGCCCGGGCTCACCCACTATGCAGCGCCTGCTGATTCCATTGAGCTGCTTTACAGGCTGGCCTCTCAGATGAGAGCTACAGGGGCGGCAGACCGTGCCTCTTCTGGCTGGATGAGCGGCAGAACTGCGCGGGTTTGTCCCACGTTGCCGACGCTCTACTCTGGATCCGCAGTGGCTCCCACGCAGCACCCCACCTCTCCCGACGGTATGGAGCAAACGGGGGGGGGGGCCGCGGGGAGCGGAGGGCGGGGGAGGGGGGGCACAGGCGAGCGGGTAAAAGAAAACGCGCGGTCACTGACCGCTGGATCTACGGATCCCTGGTTGCCCCCCCGGTCACCTACTCACCCCTCCAGCCACCTCAGCGATCTCCAGACACTCCGGTCAGCCGCCCCGTGCGCGGCTGCCAAGCCGCGCTCACCACACGCTGCTCCGCTATGTTCCTTGCTCCCACGTCGGGGGCCGGGGCACCGCACCCACGCTTCCTCGCCTCAACAGAGCCGCTCCGTGGCCATGTGTTCCGGGCGCGGCACAAGATTTATTCGCTTACTGGTGCATGCGACTCAGGACGAGACAGCGTTTCGGAGCGCCGCCATTTTCTCACGCCGAGCCCCTCATGTCTTTGGGCACATCTCAGCCATCCCGTATCCGCTCCCTCCAGGAGTTGGACCCTGCGTAGGGGGGGCGCTTATATCCTCACAGCCCTCACAATTGTGCTGAAATTTGGAGAAAAAAACGGTCAAAAGATGAACGGCAGCCTGCGGGGGGAAGGAGCTCTGTCTCAGTCCGCCATCTTCCCGGCGCCCCCTCACAACAAACCCAAACCAAAGCATTATTAATGACAACCTTTTCTGAGTTCACTGTTATTGGATTATGTATGTAGGAAATGTTTGTGTTGTAATTATTAAATGATCTCCGTCATTTGTCAATATTTTGGTGACTCCTAGTTTAAATAGGCCCTGACATCACTTTAACTACAAAAGGTTAATGTATAGACCAGGGGTCTCCAACCTTTTCCTTACCAAGAGCTACTTGTGGTTGAGAGCCAGTAGGCAAGAGCTACCACGTGTGGTTAAATTCAGGAATGTGTTCAGGCTTAGCGCATACATAGGTGCTAATAATTGATACTAATAATTTTTGCACTGTTTTATTATCAGATCTTAAGAACATAACATAAGTACTATGAACATATTTATTTCTTAATAGGAGCTGTCATAAAACATATTCATGAAACAGATTTGCATGCTATCTACCTTTTTTGTGTAATCTGGGGTATAGCTGGCAAGGGCAACCCTTGTTTATGTGAGTGACAGAAAAGTATATATCCCAGTGACTCTCACTGAGGTATATACTCTTACCTGTCACTCAGATGATCATCGGTAAGACGGGTTCCAAATTTTTATTTCAGAAAGTTCATATTTGAAAATATAGATTCACAAAGACAGGTTGAGCCAAGCAGAAATCACTTTTAGTCTTTCTGTACAAGCGTTCCTGCCCTGCTGGTTATCCATATAACTCCAGAGATAGGTTTGAGAATCCTTTCTTTTCAACTCATCGTTACCTTGAAGGTTGACAATCTACATCTCCATTGCAGAATAGTCGAGACTGAACAGTTGCTCAATTTGTTCTGCCACTGCAGACACATCCTCTTGCATGAAGGAGTTTGGAGTGGGCATTACTCAGGGTTCTAGATTCTCAAAATCACTAAATCTGTCACTTAACATCCTTTTGCCTGGTTAAAATATTGGTGTGTTTCTCAATGGTCAAAAGTCCAACGCCAGCTGTATTTTCTGTAAGCAAGTGGAGCACAGAAGAAAATTGCTGTATTTTACTTTGCCGCACTTGTTTAATGAAAAGATCAATTTATAAGTTAAATGTCTTCTCTGAACTTATGTCAGCCATAGTCTTCCCTTTCACCTGCAAATCAGTGTTCAGACTGCTCAATTCCTCAATGACATCTGTTAAAAATGCCAAAACACCAAGTCATAAATGCTGGATAATTGGCTGGTATCTTCACTTCTTGATTCAGTGAAGGCTTTGATTTCTGGCAAAAGTGACAGAAATCAACCCTGCTAGCCAGGGTTTAGGAACTGCATATGCAAGTGCAATCTGGGGAGGATATCAATCAATGTGTTAAGGTTCCACTTTTACAAAATAAATTCCACGTACACCACAAAGAAATCCACATTGTTAAAACACTTGAGCTAATGCAGTTGCAAAAAAATAATCGCATGAGGTCTGCAGCGAAGAATTTCAATCAATAAAATGGCTTAAGATTAGGATCTTTATGCCGGAGAACTAAACATGCATTCCAAATTTTTTTTTGTCCAAAAGAGTTTTTCCACCAACAAAATGTTGCAAATAAATACTGCAACTTTGGCACTACCTGACCCCTTTGAGCATTCTAATACATATATACATATAAACCAATGAATAAACTGTGAGCCCTGTTGTTACAAAGTGTCAACACTGAATTTAATCATCATGCAAGAAACATACTGTTTGGTCATATTTTCAACAGCGTCACCTCCACGACCAATGAGTGACTCAACACCTGCAAACGTTCTTACCCGTGTAACCAGATGTGAGAATTGCTGCGTGCGTACACTTACACAAGGTTCTGCACATAATTGTAAGTTCTCACATTTTTAAGGAAAACAATTTCATATTTATCACAGTTCAATGTTTTCATGCTGTGAAAGCCTCAAATTTAGCCAGCTCGCAATATCCCAGTTAGGCATGCCATCTTTTGACCTAAAATACTAATACTAATACAAACTCCTTTTCCTTTGACCTCCACTCCTCAATTGCATCTTTCAATCCACCGGGTTCCCCACACCTGTCCCCTTTCTAGTCCACATCCCAAGTATGGCTCCTTCTCAGAGAGGGCCAGCGAGTGCTCACAAATAGTTCAGAAAGGTTTTGGCTGCGAGCAGACACTCCTGAAGCAGAGGATTACGAGGCAGCTTTAAACTAGGCGTCAGCCACATGCTGTTCAGCTGCCAGTTTCAGCATTCCATTTAACAATTTGTCATTACTTTATGGAAATTTTACGTTAGATTATTATTACGTGTCTCAACACTTTCTTTGTAAGTTGCCATTTTTAATCATGTTGGTTCTTAAATAGGACTTGGATGTCTGCAACGGGTGCATAAACCTGAGATGTAAAACAAGCTACACAGTCAATGAATGCTTGACGGATTTACTACCAAACCCATAAACGTGTGATTATTTGCATTTTAGAGACAATTATGCTGCTCTATGCCCTGGTGTGGCCTGGGAGAGACCTCAAAGGCTGCCCAGCTAGAAATGCCTTTGCCGTGATTAAATGAAACTGTACACTTACTTGGGAGAGCAGCATATGAATAATAAACAATCACCCTCTGTGAGCCAGGGGCATGGGGGCTGCAGCACACAGCACTTCACAACGAAGGGCCAGCATCAGCTTTAAGTGGGCCCTCTGAAGCTGATGCTGTTCGGACCGAAAAAAGTAGGAGGGACAGAGGTGAAAGAAACGCCACCTGCATAGTGCATTTTAAAGCTGAATGGCCAGGAAGGGGAACTTTTGTTTACCATTTTACATACAATGCGACGGCAGACGGCTTGCAAATAGGGCTTAATTGCATTTCCACCATTCAAAGACTCATGGTCTGGCATCCAATAAAAATGCAGATTGCATGTTGCAATCGACTTTAGCCAATCAGAGTGCTTGTTACATTTAGTTAAACAACACATTTGCTGTGATTGGCCAAGATGGGTTGCATTCATTTTTTTTTGGCCAATGACCTTGCGAGCTACTGGGAGGGCTTTTTGTGAGCTACCGGTAGCTCGGGATCGACGCATTGGATGGAGACCAGTGCCCTAGAGGCCTCCAGTCCTGACACCACCTGGAGTCAGGGGAATCCCCTGGAGGCCTCCTGAAAGGGCCCGGCCCCAGGGGAATCCCCTGGAGTCCTCCAATGACTCATGGCCAGCCCATGAGTCATTGAAGGACCGGCCCATGACGTCACAGGAGGACCGCCCCTTTGGGAAATTTTGTGTGCCCTCCTATGGCCAGTCCATCTTTGGATCCAAGTGTTTCCTCTCTGAGGCATAGCCAGCCATTATTGCTGAGTTGGGTAGAGCCAGACATCTGACATTGCACTCGAAGAAACATGGTAGGGGGCACTACAAGGTATCAGTGATACTCAAATCGCATTGCTAACATGCCGTAAAATACAGTGACCCACCCATTGCATACTCTGCCGTCCCTTATGGAGTCCTTTACCAAAAAGATGAGTGTCCAGGAAATGGGGTGTACCACCTGGAACTGCAAACCATACCCAACAGCAGTAACCACCGGGGATACACAAATACCTGCACTGCCCTAGATATGTTTGGCACAACATGGAACTGCATGTAAAGATAACCACACAAACATGACCACATGTATGATGCCAACTGAGCCATGCCAACACATAGCTTCCCTAGCTTTATGCCACGCTTGATCACCACGCAATTTGCACTCCGTTCCTCATACCTCCTCACAGCCTGTTATTCATTTGAATAACAGCCTGTGAGGAGGCATGAGACACTTTGAAAACAATTAAGGTGCCTTGGATTCAGCGGCGTCAGAACCGCTTTCCAAGATGGGTTGGTGTACTATAGCGGCCTAAAGGGGCAGTATTAAATTTGACAGGGAGTAAGTCAACCTGAGCCTTTTAAGTATGGGTCTTTATTCTTTGGCTAGTTCTTGGTCATTTGATCATATTTTGTTATTTGGCATATCTTACCATTCAGAATGTTCATGCTTGTGAGTGATCTGTCTCTTAGGCATGGACCGGAGTACAGATCCTTACCCTGCGGCCAGAGTACTGGCTGGTTAGTAACAAACCCAGCAGCACCTGCAATTCAGAGATCCCTTCAACTACTGGCCTCCATTTTTAGCATTGACAAACTGTGAAAGCAGATTGAGAGAAAGGTCACAAATTGTGAAAGAAGATTGAAAGAGGCTTACTCATCACAGTTTGCAGGGGGCCCCGTTGTTCTCTCGCCAGATCACTGACTCACTGAATCCCATGCATTCGCCGGAAGAAGATTCTTTAAAGTTAATTTGGGTTCTGTCGTGTTCCAGCTGCCGCTGGAGACCATCTCGATAAGCCACTGCAAGTCCTAATGTTTCCCCACATGAGGATAAGGGGCAGCCTTTTGGAACGGGTATGGTCTAACACTTTTCCTTCCTAATGGTGTGATGGGTCTTAATAAAAAACAGCTCAAATAGCTTGAACCATAGGCATAATCTCTAAAAATGGACAGTTCTAATGCAAGCAATTTTGCTGCCCTGGGCAAATTGTCATGGTGCCCCATATGGCCACTTCTGCTCTCTTCAGCCCCAAGCTAACCACTGTCCACACACTCATTATGTTCTGTCCTAGGCTAGGAAGTAAGCTAAACAGCCTAGGCCTGACGCCTCTACTGGGCACTCAC